>OMNS01080879.1:0-12817 GCA_900303225.1 Laemonema laureysi
TGTTGGGTGGTGTTAGGGGGTGTTGGTGTGGTGGGGTGATTGAGGAGTGGTGATTGAGGGGTGGTGGGGGTCAACTGGTGGGTGAGAGGTGCTAGGGGTGGTGGTGGTGTGCACTGACAGCTTGTGATCAGTTAAGAGAAGATGCAATGAATGTTTCCCTCCACTGTCTTTGATCAGTAAAAAGGCCTAAACACACCAAAGTGTGTGTAGAGCTTAAATGTAAGCTGAACTCTTGTGTCCTTGTCTTAACACCGGAGGCATATTAAATCCCACAAAAACTCCAGGCAGAGGCAGAATAAATAGACCTCACACCGAAAAACAGCGCTCTACTCCACAATGCTATTCAGCTGTGCTTGGGGTGTGGATGCACTTTACGCTTGCCGTCTGGGCTTGAGCTTTGGTGTGTTTTGGCAATAACAGCAGCTTCCTTAAGACAGTTGTAATGGTATCATCATCATCATTGCCTGTATGTTTATGTGTATAGAGTGCATTTATTTGTTAGTAACTGTGTACATATAAACAAAGATGTAAAAGACACTCTACAAATTACTTGTGGTGTTGTGTCGTGTTGTTGCAGTGAGAAACTATCTGAGGGTGCTAAAGAACATGGTAGTGTTATGTACAAGATGTTGAATTTGAAAAGGAGGAAGAATAATGCAGGATACCACATTTTGGCAAAGAGGATGGCCATTTCTGTTCCTTTATCTGCACCGTTGATGCCTTGCCCAGACAAACCGTCTATTTATTTCCCTACTTACTACATGCTAGTTATCGATGCTACCAGGGATAGCTGACCCGAGGAAAGAAAGCATGCAGTTGTTCTCCATGCATTTCACACTGAACTATTGTACACGTATACGGGTACTACCGACACTTCTGCCGCGGACGGACTGAAAAAGCACTTTGTTAATGTGGAGACCTGATGAGACGATTTATCAGTTTGTGGCTTCACTACGTGAGCTAGCTGCAGCGTGTGCGGTTGGTGACATGGTGCTTCGTGATCAACTGATAGAGTGGGTTGCCAATATGCACATACGAGACAGACTCTTGCTGGAATCTGACCTGACCCCGGTAAAAATCTCTAGAATTGCAGATCGAGGCTGCAATACAGAATACCAATGTTCTCTTCGGTGCTGCTGCTGCGGCAGTGAGAGCCATACACAAACAGCCGAGGACGTATCACTAGTGAGAAAAGAGGAAACCTGCTTCGATGACTGCACCTGCCGCAGCCTAAACTATCAGGAAGTGTCTCTCCTGCTGTCGATGTGGATCCACCAACCACTTTGCTCATCAGCGTCTTTCCTACATGTGACCTTGCTGAAGCTACAGTGACTCTACTCACATAATCAAGAGAGAAAATACCTGTTAAAGGTTGTATGCATATCCAAGTCCATGATGGACATTCAACTACAGGCTCATTCATACTGATTAAGTCAGGCACTTCTCTGCTAGGGCTAGATGTATTTGTGGCACTGCATATGTGGGGGGCAACAAAGTTGTTACTGTTACCGGCCCTAATGACACACCACCACAGACTGCACCAGAGACTCGAGCAGGAGATTGGGTGCACAAAATACAACTCAATCCAGATGCTGTTCCAGCGCAACAGGGAGTGAGGGGGATTCCACTCTCTGTGAGGTAGGCTGTGACTGATGGGCTGAAAGATCTACTGGAAAAGGGAATTATGGAACATACTGATGCATCTCCATGTGTCTCTCCTATAGTTGTAACCCAGAGAAAGAAGGGTAGAAGAGCTGTTCACTGAACTGCAAGGAGTCACAGTCTTTTATACCATCGACCTCGTCTCTGCCTATCACCAGATGTTGCAACATCCAGATAGCCATGACTTAACTGCATTTATCACTCACAATGGTCTTTTCCATTTCTGCTGAGGATCATAGCTTTTGCATCCAGGACACTTTCTCCTGCTCAAAGAAAGTATTATACGGTCGAACTTGAAGCACTTGCATGTTTCGGCAGTAGGAAGGTGGACATCACGTCTGTCGGGAGATTACTTTGTGTTACGTACAGACCACCAAGCACTTACAACCCTGCTCACATCCAAGTAAAGTTTATTTAAAGTAAAGTTTATTTAGTATAGCACTTTTCACAGAGCAAGGTCACAAAGTGCTTCGCAACAGAGGAAAAGTGATCAAAACACAGAAAGGCCAGTTTGAATAAATAAGTCTTTAGCTGCCTTTTAAAGGTGTCAACAGAGATCGCAGACCATATGTCCATAGGAAGAGTGTTCTACAGTGTCAGAGCTACTACCTCAAAGGCACGATCACCTTTTGTTTTTAGCCTAGTGCGAGGGACGACCAGTAGGCCCTTATCAGAAGACCTAAGTGACCTACTGGTGGTATAAGGATTGAGTAGGTCAGAAATGTACACAAGTGCCTGACCATGCAGGGCATGTGAAGTGAAGACAAGAATTAATTAACTTAACTTAATGGCGGCCAGACAATTTAGCAGAATGGTCAGTTTGTCAGTCTCATCAGGCTTAAAAGAGACATACAGCTGGATATCATCAGCGTAACAGTGGTATGAAATACCTTTAAATTTGCTAATAATCTGACCTAAGGGAAGCATATACAGGGCAAATAAAATAGGACCCAAGACAGAACCCTGAGGCACGCCACAGGAGAGAGCAGCACTATCAGACATGTAGGAACCAAGAGACACAGAAAAACTCCTATCCGAGAGACAGGAGGAGAACCAGTCCAGGGTGCTCCCAGTGACACCCACCCACTGCCTAAGTCTTTCAATCAGGATGCTGTGATCTATAGTGTCAAAGATCCAGCAGCACCAAAACAGATCATTCACCCATATCAGAGGACATCATTATATCATTGGAGACTCTGAGAAGAGCTCTTTCAGTAGAATGCTTCTGACGGAAACCTGATTGGAATTTGTCTAACTTAGATATCGGCCTATAGTTTTTGAGGAGGGAGGGGGGAGTTTTTCAGAAGAGGCTGAACAACTGCATGTTTAAAATATGCTGGGACATAACCAGATTGCAAGGAGCTGTTTATAATGGATACTAGGCATGGACTGATAGACCCAAGTACACTTTTGAGCAAAGAAGTTGGTAAAATATCAACAGGGCTTGAGGAAGGTTTCATACTACCAACCAGATCTATGAGGTCTAGGGAAATAGATAAAATAGATACATCAGGAGGTGCAGGCGTGACAATATTGTTGATGGTGTCAAACAGGACCTTTGCGTTTACAGGAGGAAATGAGGTTAGCAAAGTATGTGGCCCTCACTTCCTTAACCATGTTGTTGTAACCAAGGTCTTTGTAATAGAGACGGTGAACATGAAGCTTGGTGGATTTCCACAGTCGCTCTACCCTCCGACATTTACGCCAGAAACAGATATGGTAATTTAACCAGGGCGATGAATTGACAGAGGGGATAAGTCTAATTTTACTGGGAGCCACTTTATCCAAAACAACAGAGCAATGTGTATTAAAAGAGTGGACCATACAAGCAACATCAGCGTGGGAAGATGGCACTGTGCTTGGGTCAAAAGCTGCCAAAAGGTTAGCTAAGACCTCAGCTAAGAGGCTATTTAACATGCTAGAGCAGTATACGCGTTTACTGGGCAGAGAATCTAAATTAGAAGACAGATTAAACAAAACACATTCATGGTCAGTGACAAGGGTGGTTGTGCAGGACTGCAAATGGCAAGATGTCAGCATGACTGGTTTGCTTTACGTATGATGTCACTTACCATCCTGGGAAAGTAAATGCGACCACAGGAGATGCTGAAGAGAAACTGGACATGGTGGGTACTGTCTTTATGGATCCCTTGCATGCCATTTCCGTGCCGAGTTCACCGTCTGTGAAAGCTATCCTGAACTAACACTGCAACTGCAACATCAGATACAGAAAGGCTGGCCAAAGTACAGAAAGAATGTGACAAATGAACTTGCGCCATACTTTAATATGCTAGATGAACTGGATGAACTGAACTGTAGATAACTCACTTGTCATGAGACACTATGATAGCTTCATGTGTGTCATGTCAATACAATGCCAAAACAGCAAAGACTGCACGTGCACCATTTACGCCAGTGGAGCTGCCAGATGGACAATGGGAAAAGGTGGCCATTGACATCACAGGTCCATGGGACTGCCACTATGCCATCACTCTCACAGAATATTAAAGCAAGTGGCCAGAAGTGGCATTTGTCTCTGCCACTATAGAGGTGATTATTCGGTTTTTAGCTTCAGTGTTCAGTCATGAAGGAAATCCTTCCTACCTGGCCTTCCTGTCTCACACAAAACTAAACCACACAAGAAAGTGAAAGAGAGCAACAGAGGAGCAAGGAGTATACAAACAGGGGCAAAAGTGCCCATGCTCCAAGTGAACACTGTACATGACCGGAGACCTGAGCATGTTCTCTGGATCATCCAGATTCACAGAACCTCTGACAGTTGTTAAGAAAGTGGGACAGAGTACTTATAACCTGCTCAGTGATGGTCAGAAATGTAATGCCTCGAAACTGGCACATTTACAAAAGGAGGCTCTAACCTGCACCAGTAAGGACAATAAGATTTGCGTGACGGGCTCACTGTGCCTGAGAACGTGCTTCATAACATGAACACATGAACCAGGCCCAAGATGGAACCTGAGAGACACATCCATCTAGGTGGTTGACAGGTTTTGTTAGGTAAAGAGGAAAGAAACAGGATCTATGGACTGAGAATACTGTCCTAACTGAAACTAAAAGGCACTGATACTGTTATGTGAGAAAAAAACCTCATGCAATGCGAATAACAAATGTGAACGTGAAGTGATTAATGCTAGTTTTGCATACAGACATTGGACGTTGAATGGTTATTACCTGGTATAAGAGCCAGTTCAATAATGGTTATTCAATTAGTCATTTTGTTGATTCATGTTGTTTCTTTATTTAAATTATAAAGTTATTGACACTTGTTACTATTACAGGATGTGGTTTCAAACAAAAAGGCTTTATTTTACTGGTTTAAAAAAAAAGAAGCATGGTGCATGTATGAATGACTACCGACCGGTGGCCCTCACCTCATGAAATGCTTTGAGAGGCGGATAAAGGACTACATCTGCTCCTTCCTCCCTTCCTCCATGGACCCGCTGCAGTTTGCTTACTGTCCAAACAGATCCACAGATGATGCTGTCTCCCAGGTACTGCACACCACACTCTCTCATCTTGAGAATCGGAAGGGGGGCTATGTGAGACTGCTGTTCATTGACTATAGTTCAGCTTTCAACACCATAGTGGCCAGGAAGCTGATTGAGCTGGGACTGAACAGCCCCCTGTGTGCCTGGATCGTGGACTTCCTGACCGCCAAACCTCAGGTGGACAGGGTGGGCAGACACACCTCCAACCCCCTCACCCTGAACACAGGATCCCCCAGGGTTGTGTCCTCAGCCCCCTACTGTACTCCCTGTACACACATGACTGTGTGGCCAGGCTCAACTCCAACTCCATCATAAAGTTTGCGGATGACACAGTGGTGGTGGGCCTGATCTCTGACAATGACGAGAAGGCCTACCTGGAGGAAGTTGCTGATCTGTCACTCTGGTGCCGGGACAACAGCCTCCTCCTCAACGTCACCAAAACTAAGGAGCTGATTGTGGAGTTTAGGAGGACACAACATCAGAGGACATACTCACCACTGGGGATAAATGGGACTACTGTGGAGAGGGTGAGCAGGTATAAATACCTGGGAGTCCATATCATGGTCCACACACATGGACACTCTGGTGAGGAAGGCAAGACAGCGCCTCTAACAGAGGCAGAGAGACTAAGACAGAGTTTCTTCCCTCAGGCCATCAGGACTGTGAACTTTCGCACATTTTCTGCCAAGCATTGCCACTTTTTTCATTTCACTGCATACCCTGTGTATGCATGTGACAAATAAACATCTTGAATCTTGAATCTTGAATGTCTCTCAGGCTAGTACTTAAAGTATAGGATACCGCAAAGGATTTTGCAGGATTTTTTGTTCCAGACATGGGTGATGTTGGTAGGCGGGCTCCATAGCGTAAGCTCTGAGTGGTCAGACCAGGGCCAGCTGGTTTTGTTAAGGGAATCAGCAGGGCAACCCAGCAACGTGACAGTCCGTGTCTAAAGGGGTATTTCAGGGGCATATTAGTTGGTATCAGATGACCGTCAGCTTAAACACTTACAACGAGACATTTGCTGCGATGTGGTGGTGAAGAGTTTCAGTTCCGTAGTTTAGTTTTGTAGTTTAGAAAAAAATTAACACATGTGAAAGTACTGATACTGTAATGGTAACAATCGGTTTCCTTGCTGAAGTGGACTTGGGACAAGCAGGGACACAAATGTGTTTTCCATCAAGGGCCATCTCATGATTTTCAGCCAGACATGCCCAGCCCTCTGTTGCAGTGTTGCTAACGTCTCCCTCAGCAGATTGCATGCATGCACACAGCAGACATAGACACGTGTATGAACATAAGAGTCAAGAGTCATTTAAGGACACCACCTGTAGGAAGGTCTCAAATAACTTCAGATAGTAAAGGGTACATCTTCGAAGAGGGAAAGACAGAGAGAGCAAGAGAGAGAGAGCAACAGGGACAACATTGAAATACTTTGGAAGAGAGGAGACAAAAGGCAGTTGGAAAGTGCAGACGGAGAAAAGGTATTGGAGAAAGTGAAAAAGAGAGGTATTGTCGTGAAAAAACAGCAGAAAAAGGAGTCCAAAAGAGTCAAAGTCACTGTGACAAACTTTTCAGAGATGATGACACAGATAGCTATATCTCTTTATATACTCTGTCTTCTCTCTCTCTCTCTCTCTACATACATTTATTTTTGTCTCTCAGCCCCCCCTCTCTCCCTCTATCTTTGTCTTGATAATGATTTAAAAAAAACATTCAAATTTTTAAAGCACTTAACTAATCCGTAGAGGGGGAACTGTCATGGGCCCTTTAAAAGCAAAACGACTTGTGATTCCCATGGCAGTGTTATTTCTGGTAGCATTTAATAGGTTATTAATGGGTGTCTGTCTGGCAGCATGAACAAAACTCCAAAAGTCACTTCTGCTGCTTTCCTATCATCACCAAGGAATTGGATATAAATCAACAGTTTACCCTTAGCTCCCCTGATGAGGACAAAAAGGATAGACTTGATATACAAATACAACCACCAGCTTGCTCTGTATACAATGTAATCCTCTGCCTAAAGTCCACTGCAGCTGCTCACCTGTACTTTTTCTTTTCATTGTACAAAGAAGGGTTACTTCTATGGTCAAGCATAAACACATAATTATATAATTGTTGCATTTCAGTCTCTCTGGAGGCTTGGAGGGGATCAATATAGTTACTCTCTGAGCACACCAGGTGACTCATTGAAGAAGCCACAGTCTTGAACCAGGGCTTATGTTCAAATTGGCTCACTTGTTCCCTCTTCCCTATATAGTGAAAACGACATAGTACATGTACTTATGGCGTAAGTATATGAGGAATTTGGACACAAATTATGCACCGGAAATCCATTGGTGTTGTATGTATATTGGTTGCGTAAACAATCATCATTTGCAGAATCCATATTTGCCGGACAATCACTAGATGAACCCCATGATGCTATGTATCACAGGATAGTGCGGAAATAAGTGTGATGTAAGTTGCACACTTAATTTATGGTGCATTATGGGCATTAAGTAATGCACTATGTGGGGAACGAGAGAGATGCTCACAGACAACACTATAACATGGTGACACCCTAAGAAGTGCACTATATAGGGGGCAAGTGGACCAAAGGGTTAAACAAACAGTTTAGTTTAGTCACTGTGTTTTATTTAAAACAGTTTTCATTTTGATGTATAACCATCCAACAAAAAGGAATAAAACTGATAATAACACTGATGTTATATTCTCTCTTTGTGTCTCGAATATAGCCAGAGAATAGATCATATAAGCTCCTTCGTTTGATTTGTGTATTATTTTAATTTTCCTCTCTTATCAATTAATTGTCATAATAATAAAGCATGCAAAGTTGCGCAGTAAAATATGAATGACAGATACTTCAACTAAAATGTATTGTTTAATCCTAACACAATCGTAACACAAGTCTGGGCTCCTCAACTGTTTCTGCAACCCGGTCTCTTCTATGTACAAATAACACAACTTTATACTTTTTTAATTACGTGCAGTGCATAGTCCAATTTTGTGTGCAGGGGATACACCAATCCCTCCCATTGACTTCTGTGGAGAGCAGATGCGTCCAAATGCCATAACGTGATAACGTGGCCAATGACCACATGATGACTGTCAAGTTTCTGTCTACTGAAACAAAACAAAATGGCATTCCTTTTATTCTCAGTAGAAAATGCAATATTGCAATATTGCAATATTTTTTAAGTCTTAATAAGTTTTCAAAAATGCATTTTGATAACATTTCTAGTGAGAAATATGCATAGTAG
This sequence comes from Laemonema laureysi, assembly GCA_900303225.1. Classification (NCBI taxonomy): domain Eukaryota; kingdom Metazoa; phylum Chordata; class Actinopteri; order Gadiformes; family Moridae; genus Laemonema; species Laemonema laureysi. The sequence goes on from OMNS01080879.1 coordinate 8,432, forward strand.
CCTACCCAACACTGCAACCATCACACCAACTCTGTAATTAAACATCACATGAATACATTACAGCGGTTATTTTACACAAAATATTATATCCAGTTTGGCAGAAGGATGCCTTTTCAATGCACAAGTAGGACAAATCCAAGCAACTGACATTGCACAGAATCTAGATTAGCCTACTGGAAATGTAAATTTAAGAGAGGGTTGTTATCGCGGGTTGGGTGAGTGTGTGGCATATTTTCATTGTTAATTACCATTTCGTAGCGTTACAGCCGAAATGTGGCATGGCTGATCACTGTTGCTGGGGGGGGGGCTCATCAACATGCCTCACATCAAAAGTCACCACTCACTATTGATAAGGTGATCTCATAAGGTGATCATTTGATCTCAGTGCATATAAGGGTTACTTGGCCACCTATCTTTAGGCATTACAATTTCGAGATCAAAATATTCTTGCTGAACAAAGTCCTGTTTTCTACTTTTTTGATGTAAGTTGCTCCATGGCTAGAGGAAACCTGTGCGTAATATCTCGCCACTAGGAGTGATGTGTTTGAGGATGAAACATTATGTCCAGTCCTGTGTTATATTAGTAAGAAAAATGTGCACGGTGTGCACAAATATCCACCACAGTCCTTGCTCATGTTGCTGAATGAGAGTATAAATGCAGAAGCAGTGGTTTTGGGGAAACAGAACCACAACAACAAATGATTCTGTTGATTTCATTGATCATCAAAGGCCAACTGGAGAAGCCAATGTGATTTATCGCACAAAATATCAGAAAAAAGCCTGCTTTTGCCTTGCCACGAGGAGCCATTGTTGTTGTTCATCACTGGTGACCTTTGATGGACTCCAAAATGAATCCTGTGTACGCACCTCTGCTTCCATATTTCAAAATATTGAAAGCTCTCCAATGCCGGTGCAGTGCTTAATCACTGAATCTAGGCCAGATTGGAATATTCATTAGCTCTGCTGTTTTTTAAATCCAACATGAAAGTTGCTTTATTCAAGACCAGGACTACAATTCCTGTTTATAATGAAGGAGAGATATGTTGAGGAATTTGATCTTAAGGCTTGTAATAAAAGACAAAAAAATCCTACTGGCTCTAAAATATATATATAATTTCAAGTAACTTGTAACGTCATACAGCATAGAATGATTAAAGCTTGTTTGAAAGTTAAACTGCAACATGCACTGTACATAATGCTTTCCAGTCCAGTGTGCTTATATATTTCAATTATTAAACCCTGTTGGCTCTTGAAAATATGAGCCAAAAAATATGTGACCAGAGTTCTCTGATCATCAATTATTATAATACAATTCCATAAATGCATGTAGATATTAAAAATGTGTCTACATGTAGGTTCCTTCCTTTGACCTGGACGCTATTTTTCCATAATTTTGGGAAGTGATAAGTACATGCGGACAATTTTTTAAACTGGTCCAGTATTGAGCGAGAGCGCTTCAGCCATCAGCCACAAAACATCAATGTAATGCAATGTAAACCTTTGGGGCAACAGCACCCTGTCAATACAGTGCATCATTTAAAACTGCTTGTTTTGCCACTGACAGGCTTAGATTGTCATAAGTCATAAGTGTCTGACAACATTATGGAAAGGATCCCTACAGAGAAATACAACCTTTTGCTTGATCCGGTCTCTTTGTTATTGTGTCTTGCTCAAGGAGAAGTCTCGCGAGAGTTCAGCTGTTACAGGAAGACAATGGTGGAAATGTGAGAGTTGGAGAGAGGAGTGCTGGCAAGAGTTTGTTGTGTTGGACAACAGAAAGCATAGCTTTTGCTGATTTTGACAATGTGGATGAGGCTCTCGCGAGACTTCTCCTTGAGACTTGAGTAGACACAATAACAAACACCGGATCAAGCGAAAGGTAAAGATTCTTGTGTTATTTTTTTATTTATTTGTAGGGTTATTTTCCATAATGTTGTCAGACACTTATAATAACAATGCCACTGGCAAAAGCAAGCACTTTTAGAGGACGCACAATGATGGGGCGCTTTTACCCCAAAGGTTGTAGATGTTACGCAGCTGATGGCTGCAGCGTTCTCGCTCAATACTGGACCAATTTCAAGAATAGTTGTCCGCATCAGTCACTAATGCCCAAAATGCCCAAAAGGAAAATAGGGGCCAGACTGAAAAATCCCTGTTATCCTTTAACGTGTAGCTTTCAATGCACCACAACATGCTATCTTCCACTAACACAATGAGTTGTGTGGATAAGAGCCGTGGGAATATGTCCTGTAGTCCACCAGCTAGTGTGTAATGAAGGACACAGGTAGGTCATTAAACACTTAAATGAGCATTCATAATGGAGAGCTAATGGTGTTGCCTGACACGTTATCTCTTTAGTCTTTTGAGTGTTATGAGAGGTGAAACATTTAATAGCTCAGGAAAACTGATTGATTTACAAAACTAGTCCAATCATAACAGCCTAGCAATTGTGAAACCACAGACACAAGAGGTTACCGTGGTAATTTTAATTAATGACAGTAAAATCTGAATGCGATCAATTCTTTGTTTCATACTTTTCATTTTAATGAAAAATGCTTCATGAAATACTCATACGTTTAATATGTTATACATAAGATAATGCATTTATGAATTGGTGTTGTTGAATAACTTTCTGTCACTTCACAAATATATTTCATTGTTGAGCTAGACAAAAGTGTAGCCTTTTCCACTTTCCCCAAAATGCACATTTTAATAAGAATCAGCATTTTAAAACACTGTCAAAATGTACAAAGAGTAAAACAAAATTGTCCACAAATAGTAAAACAAAATTGTACACAAATAGTAAAAATAAATAAAATCAAAGAAATAAATCTAAGTCTAACCCTCAATGATAACTCTCTCTCCCTCCTTATCTCAATCTCAATCTCTCCTGTTCTCTATCCCCCCGCCTGTTTGTAGAAGAAGGAGAGCTCCTCTGGAGGCTGTCACAGCAAAGAAACACTGACACACTGACCCACAACTCCTGGAGCAGAGCAGAGAAGAGAGGGCCATCTGGCAGCCCGCACATGAATTATGAATTTGTTTACGTAAGAGAGAGAGAGAGCCAATTACTTGGGAGGATTCTTCCTGCCAGCGGTACGACATGAAGCTGGAAAGGGGGCTTGTTTCAGACGTTGAGATGATGTTGGGATTATTGTTACCAATGGTTACTTCCATCATGAAGAAAGACTTGGAGCAAGCCACACACACATTCTTTCTTGCACACATTCATAAGTGGGGCGCATAACCCAACCATTCCTTTACCGTTAGCCAATAAGCACCAGTATAATCAAAACAATATTGTTTCAGTCAGGATCATTTGATTCTGAACAAAAGTCCAATGTTAGCCCAGCTTGACAGAAGTGGTGTCCATAAAGTTCTTCACCATGAAACCTTAATAAATCTTATTCATGTGAAAATGTCTCCAAAAATATATAATGAATAAGATACTGCCATGTCCTCCATCATCAGGTGCCAGTCCATTAGAACATAAAAGCTCCTATGGTCACAAGTCCCCCATCATCTGTGAATGTCCAATTATTGTAAAACCACAAGAGACTTAGAAAGCATAGTATGTGATAATTGTGTCCCTGGCCAGCACTGAAGCAACTAGAAGAAAGCCAATTCACCATAGCCCTGTCTTAAAGGAAGTCCCTCCATATTAAGAAATAACCAGCACCTTTTACAAAGATCTCCAGATAAGCTGCCATCAGCATATTCTTTCTAAGCTCTACTAGAGCTGTTCAGTGGTATAGTGTGGAATTCCCCTTAGAGGTTCTGGTCTCAAGATTACCAAAAACACTTTCTTTCAATTCTCCAATACTTTAGACAGGAAAGGGCAGATCAGAGATGAGCCATTAGCCATTGCTGGGTCCAGGGTGGACTTAAGAAAAATGTGAAATGACAGCAACCTTCGGGGGAATCAACCTTAAAGTGATGGATAACAGAAATACGTAATTTACTTCTAATTATGTTCTTAAAGGGGAACTTTGCTGCTTTTCAACCATTTATCTATCTATCTGCTTTGGGGATATAGTGTGAAAAATGGCTGCAGTTGTTGCAGATGCTCTTTGTGTCACATGGGAACATAGGGCTGAGGAGACATAGGGCTGAGGGAACATAGGGCTGAGGAGACATAGGGCTGAGGGAACATAGGGCAGAGGAGACAAAGGGCTGAGGTAACATAGGGCTGAGGAGACATAGACCCAATCCAGTGATGTGGCTGATGCAAAACTGAGGTTGCTTACCATTACAAAAGTAATTTTTTTTTTTCCAATAACGAGACTACTCAGCTTAAAATATTCTTCTGCTTTGAGCATATTGTTTTTGCGTTGTCAAGGAAATCAGAATAAAGTATAAAACAACACTGTGGTGTGAGTGAAATTA
>OMNS01080895.1:0-15430 GCA_900303225.1 Laemonema laureysi
TCAAAACACACATTACTTACAAGAAGACAGATGTAAGAGAGAGAATATGACACAACGCTGTGTGCATTGACTGATGTTTGTTTGTTTTGCCCCAGACCAAGATGCCCTCTTTGATTTGACCACATGCAGCCCTGAGTTGGCCACATGCAGCCCTGAGTCCACAGACGCCCAAGAAAATCCAGACACCATCAGTAAGCTTCTCTTCACCCGTTTACTCGCTGAACAGTGACATTTCCTCATCAGAATTGTTCCTCAAGTTGCTCTTTCACTCTGTGCAGATACTGTGGAGGAACTGCATGTTGTAGGAGAAGCGGGATTGTCGGCGTCCAATCCAGAGAGTGCATTGACTACCTCCACACCTCCCCAAAGAACCATCCTGCTCCACCCATCCCTCCATCATCTGCCCGTTCAGCTCATTGCACTGCCCAGCGCAGGAGGATGCCAGCTCCTTCCCACTCTGACCATTTCTCAGCATTCAATGATTGCACTTGGACTGTCCAGGTTGTCCGCTAGTACACCGTCATATGTTTGGGGTGAGTACTTTTGTGCTTTGCGAACGAGATGTGAGATGTATAATGTGACTGTGACTGTGTGTGTGTGTGTGTGAGAGCTATGAATATATATGAATACTAATAGGAGTTGTAATATGGAACTAGATGGAACTAAATGACCTCCATGTTGTCTTGTCCTGGTCTTGAAGTCTGCAGTACACAAGTACACAACAGTGTACAGTACAGTGTACTTCAATGAACAGATTATGGAAGCACATTAGAATACATGCAACTTTGAAGCATTAATAACGTAGTCATAAATAGTATATATATGTGTATATATATGTAAAAAGTAAGCCAGACCCGGGGGAGGATCCCCCCTCACCCCCCTACAGAGCTGTCCTCAAATCCTAGAAAGACCCCTGCCCTGGGTACTGGAGGCATTTCCAGCTTTTAAATGTAATGTATACATGCTTAATAAGGCATAGATAGTCCTCACTTTAGATGAGCTCACACAAAATACTTAGCTAATGCTTTCTAAATACCTGACCCAGTGGTGTAGCCTCTGAGTGAAAAGTTGATGGGCCACACAATTAATTCCATGAACAGCTCAATAGCATTTACCGTACATTACAGGTGCAAAGGTGTTGTGCTGTGTATTGGCCTGCTGTGTCATCATACTGACATTCCTCAGTAGCCTTAAAAATCAAACCAACCATCTGCTCTTCCAATCTTGTTTTAAAAACTTTGCAATGGACATTTGTTTTACCATTGCCAGGCTAACTACCAGGCTACTTGTTTTTAATCTGTAATTTGCTAGCAAAGCAGAGCCAGTCAGGGGCTCATCAGTGACCTTTGGCACCCTATTGTTAGTAATGTGGTACAAACTATGTTTAAGATTTTTGGGTTTCTAACCCTAACCCTACTTTTGGGATGGTTGAACCAAATTGACCCGAACATCATCTCTGTCCCTAAAACCTGAGCATGACAGGAGAGTTAATGTATTGCTTATGTTTCTTATTGTTTGCTTCGTGTATTGTTTCATGTTGTGAAGCACTTTGTGACCAGGTGCTATACTACTAAATATACTTTACTTACTTACTTAAGTCCAAGTCAGCATATTATTGAGTCGGATGGCGATCGGCTGTGGGACAAAACGACACATATCAAATTCTATGTTATTTCATTTGTTAATTGGTTACGTGAAACTTGAGTTGAGTGTTTTTCATACTGTTAGGGTCAGAGCTAAGGAACCCAAGGTGCTAAGGAACCAAAGTGTTAAGGAACCCAAGGTGCTAAGGAACCAAAGTGTTAAGGAACCCAAGTGCAGGACACAGAGGCAGGCAGATGTAGGTAAACGGGTTTAATGACTGAACATGGGAAACAGGATGGTAGGGTAAACTGGGCAGGCAGGTTAGTGGCTAGACAGATACTGACAGACACTGAACAACAAGGGGAATGTGGTGAGATGAATGCTAGCCACCACAAGGTTCCATTACATAGCTGAGAGTGAGACTGACGTTGAAGAACTAACAAACAAACAAACTGACAACAAGAGGATGAGAAGGTTTAATTACTGCAAGGTGATGACCGCAGGTGTGTCGCTCGTGGTGGAGGAGACTGGAGCGGTTCTCCCTTCCTACACACTTGTTAAGTGGCTCTCATGGCCCTCCGACACCAACACACGGGGAGTGATGAGTGAAGCCGAGCATTTTTAGATGTCAGCCACACACAGAAAGAGGCCGGAAAAGGCTGGTGGAAGTGGAGGACACATACATTATGTGCTAATGCTTATCAACACATTACTGTGTCTTTCCTTCCTGCTGTCCTACCAGTGTAGTGCTACTATCACCCATACTCGCTGTCTTCAGTGCTGTTTTATACAGTCTGAGTGTGATCGCTTTGAAGTGATGGTATGGAAAAAAATATGCTAATTTATACTTAATGTCAAATAAAGACGTCACGTCTGTCACTGTCTCTGAGAGAAAGAGAGAGAGAGAGAGAGAGAGAGAGAGAGAGAGAGAGAGAGAGAGAGAGAGAGAGAGAGAGTGGTGTTACAGGGCTTGTCATTGCACTACACTGTATGAACTGTATCTGAAAAGTGTGTGTGTGTGTGTGTGTGTGTCAGGGGCAGTGCAGCATCCAACATGCAAATGTTGTTCCTTTTGTCAGCACTGAGTTAGTCGTTTCGCTGCATTGATTGAAATAATAAGAATCACCTACATTTCAAGATAATCTCTCCATATTGTTGTAAGGCTAAATCAATGTGTAATATGTTATCATCTGAAGTTCGGATGCATTCATACGTATCATGATACTGACCACGGTGAATTAGATTACATCCATACAATTAAGGAAAAGTCAGACCGCAAGCGTTAGTAAATGACTGTGTAGAAGTTTGGATCTTAGGCTATGAAGTTGTTTCGCTATAGTCAATTGATTCAAAAATATGTTCCGGGGGAGGATCCCCCCTCACCCCCCTACAGAGCTGTCCTCAAATCCTAGAAAGACCCCTGCCCTGGGTACTGGAGGCATTTCCAGCTTTTAAATGTAATGTATACATGCTTAGTAAGGCATAGATAGTCCTCACTTTAGATGAGCTCACACAAAATACTTAGCTAATGCTTTCTAAATACCTGACCCAGTGGTGTAGCCTCTGAAAAGTTGATCTGCTCCTCCAATCTTGTTTTTAAAAAAAAACATTTGTTTTACCATTACTACCATTACTACCACCATTACTACCAGGCTACTTGTTTTTAATCTACAATTTGCTAGCAAAGCAGCAACAAGTTCGTTTCTGGTCTTGAAGACAACCAATTTGGCGCACTGTGGTAGATTTCAGTTGGCAATGCCATTCAAACAGCCAATCACCACACACATCACAGATGATTTAAAGTACAAATCATTTTGATTGGTTTAAAAAAAATAAAAAATAAAAATAGACAGATTGTTGCAGTACCAAAATGATGCCCCCTGCCCTCCTTTTTCACAACAGTTAAACGAAACACTGAATATCACATAAATAGACGAAGAATAGAGAGTGCAAACCACAACCACATAGGGGACATCAAAACCACTTATTGTTCATCTGGGGTTTTAGCAGTACAGCAGATATTGAGATTGTTTTTCTACATTATGCCATGTTAAATAAACAGAATTTAAGGTATTTAGAGTAGAAGTAGAAGTTTCCTTCTCTAAATACCTTAAATTCTGTTGATGACTCTGCAGACTCTGCAATCAAACAGTATCTCCAGCTCAGACAAGTGGCTGGGGGTTTTGTCCAATCAGATCACGGCTCATTTGTAAACAGTCAGCCAATCAAGGACTCTGCTATTTCACCTACCCCCAGGTTTGTCCTGCCTACATTAGTTAACCCTTTACTGGTTGCATTTGAGACCTTTTTGATGAGAATTGATCACTGTTATTGGGTGAAAAAAATACTCCAGTGATTAATCGACTACTCCACTACTTTTTGGGAGTAGTTGAATCCTAAAATGCACTCTCGGGAATGCCCTATATCAGGTCTATTCAAATGGCGGCCCGCAGGCCAGATGCGGCCCAGAACCAACTCCCAAGTGGCTCAGCCCATGGTCCAGCCCAAAAAGCAGAAAAATAACACGTTTAGCTGGCCTTCCGAAATTCCTACACTAGTACAGACGATGAACGCAACACTCCGCGTAGCCTTGAAACCACCAACCCGCGTTTTGAAAGTGCATCTAGTAGTGCTAGTAGCGGTGGTCCTATGACAGCAACTCTAAAACATGTCTCTCTCAACTGGACAGACAAATATCATATCCAAACGCCAAGCCGATGTGTTTAATTTACAATCAGTGCGTTGCAGTACTTAAAGATTACAATGTCTGGAGGCACCGTAATGACAAACACCCGACTTTCCGAACAAACTTCCCCGAAGGACCTCAGGAGAGGGTGGACAAGTGCAGAGTTTGATTTCATGTTACAACCAGAGCTGTGGTTCAAAAAATGACCTGAATATTTTACTTCTAAAGCAAACAAATGTAATGCTACAACTGTGCACCTTTTGTTTTTTATGCTTTTTGAGATGTGCCAGGGTTAGATGTGATCAAAATGATTGAAAAATGTATTTAGACTACCTCCGATTCTGTTCAAATTAACGCTCATGTATTGTGTTGTTATGCACCTTTTGATGTGCCTTTGTTAGATGTTACCGAATTTAAAGGAGAAACGATGAATAAAAATTGCATGTTTTTCATCGCAGTAATCTGTGTTGGTTTTAAATTTGTCATTACCCGCTTTTTACAGGCCGCCGATTGTCTGGCCCAGCTGAATTTTGTGGTTATATAATCTGGCCCAACTGAATTTGTAATTGAATAGCCCTGCCCTATATCATCATTTTAATAATAGCAGATTTATTCGGAAAAAGCAGGCATTTGATTGGATGGGCCGAGGCAAAAAGTGGGCGTGCCTAGACCCAGCCAGGCCCACCCATAGCTACGAATCGTGTTCCACCTTAACCTCCGCCTTATAAATAATCTTATAAGCCATATTATCTAATTTTCTTATTCATAATTTATAACTGATTATAAATAGCTTTATAATGGTATTCATGCATGAACAATGCTAGGAATGCTAGGAATTTTCTATTTACTACTGCTTTAATGCTTCAAGTTGAAGTTGCTACCCAGATAATTACTGCAAAGAAAACACTATTTGTCGAATCACAAAGTTGATTTACAGAAAGCTTAAGCCTTAGTGCTTCAGATTGGTTTGATGTTTTCATGCTCTCCTCTTGTTTGTGTTTGTTTTTTGGTAATGGTTTTCTGTTTTCCCACCTATCATCTTTATACTCAAAACTACAAAATGTAAAGGCATACATAGAAGCACACTGCTTTCTTTCATAATACGAAGCAATCTTTCATATCATTTCAATATATTTCTAACATATCTACATATCCACACAGTGCCCACTGCATCACCACCCCAAGTCCCACCTCATTTACCAGGTGAGTAAAAACCCATTTAGTTAATTTTTGTATCAGCGCCCACATTGTTGACAATGATAATGGGAAACCTAATCAACTAGTCCAACAAAAACATAGCTGTGTGAAATGTTATCTCCAATCTACATCTGGTTTTAAAACCAATACATGGCACCATACTGCTGTGTGTCTCTAACCTGGATGTCCCCATGTATAGTGAGTGAAGCAGGGACTTCAGTCATCATGCTATCAGCTCCACAAGCATCTATCTCAGACACTGCTGGGCCAGGACTGGCCACTCAGTGTCTCTCCACTGGTGGGTACATCCAGCCTCATCTCTTCTTTGGAATACAAATGACAGTAATGTTCTCATTCTAAGCCTGCATTTAAAGTATAAATTATTATAATTAATCATTATTATTTATTAATAATAATGGAGAGTATATGAAACGATATAATTGTGTAGAATCTATAATAATAATATAATTGTGTGCAACAAGAAATGTTACCTCTGCTTTTCCCCCAGAGTGTGTTAAGGATTATATTGTAAAGGCAAAAGCTCACATGAAGAAAGCTTGCCTACAAATGGAGGAGGGTCTTAACCTGAACTCCCATTACGTTGACACTCGACTGGTCCGGAGGGACATCCTACGCTTGAGGAAGAAGAGCAACACATGCTTAGAGAAGGAGCTCGCCATCATGGGAGACACGGAGCGGCAGCAGTCCTCCATGGGGTGGAGTCAGGTGAAAACACAAAACTGAAAATGGAACATTTTGAAAATTGAAGCATTTGAAAATGTAACACTTTGAACTTTGTTCGAATTTTGACATTTTGAAAATTGCAATCTTGTAGAAGTGAGAACTTGTGAATAGGAGGATGAGGAAGGGGTAGGTGGCTTTTAGAGTTAGTGGTGGTCAGAACGGTCACCAGGGTCAGCTCAGTGAATATATATGGACGCATGCAAATCAATACATGCTTCTTTTCCTCTGTCTATTCCTCAGATCTTTGAGAACTCAGCTGACTCCCAACCCAAACATTCAGTATTGGTCCTTGGCAGCGCCGGGACAGGGAAAACCACCTTGATTAGGAGCCTGGGCCTTGAATGGTCCTCCGGGTCCTTCCCGCAGTTTGACTTCTTCTTTCTGTTGGATGGTAAAGGCCTTGCTCTAACCAAACCCACCTTCAGTCTTCAGACCCTGCTGCTTAGTGGCCTCTCCCCAGAGACACCTCTGTGCCTGGACATGGATCTGGTCTTCAGTCAAGTCATCGCTGCCCCCGAAGGTGTCCTTATTGTTTTTGATGGTTTCCAAGAGACTCGGTACCTGGAACCTTTGTTGCAGACTCTTGAAAAGGACCTGGTGGCTGACCTTCAGAGGGACACCAGGAAACAGGCCTACACCGTGAAGCAGTTATATTCCGTCATCCTCCAGAGGGTTCTCCTACCTGGCTGCACCTTGCTGATTGCAGCCCGGCCCAGAGGAGCCACTGGCCACCTTAGCCGCTGGGCAGACAGCCTCTTGGAGCTCTGTGGCTTCAGCCCTGCGGAGATAGTGGATGCTCTATCCCGGCACTTCACTGAAACAGCCAGCTACGCCACTGCCCAAACCTGGCTGGAGAGCAGTCCGTATCTGTTGAGCCTTTGCTGGAACCCGGCACTCTTTCGTTTGGTATGTTTTGTTCTGGAACATTCAGAACATTCAGAGACTCTTCCCAACACACTCAGTGGACTTTGTCATCGAGCCCTGAGACTAAAGCTAGCACAGGAGTTCAAGGACACGACCGGTAGTCATACTCTGTCGTCGGCCTGCTTGCGAGTCAAGCTCGCAAGCAACGTACAGGTGACACGCAGGAGTCTCAAACACGCTCAAGCTAATAAAGTAAACAAAAAGATGTGTACCCGTTCTTGCACGCGAAAGACAGGAACTACAGCAGGCAAAGTAAAAGAGGAGACATCAGAGGGAAAGAAGAAAAAATCAAGTGACAGAAGAGATGAGGAAGAGCTGTTGGCTCAACTGAGCCGTTTGGCATGGGAAGGGGTCCAGAAGAATGACTCTGTCCTTTATCCAGAACAACGCATCACAGCTGCGGTGAGACAGGTGGGCCAGAGGGTCGGACTTTTCCACTCCTTCCATCTACAGGGAGTCTCCCCGGGTGAGAGGGAGGGCGGAGGAGGAGGAGGACAGGCAGGGCAGATGGAGAGTGCAGATGAAAAGGACAATGCAGGAAGGGAAGGAGGAAGAAGAGAGAGTGAAGAAAATAAGAACACCGGAAGGAAGACAAAGAGTGATGATGATTGTGAGGACATGAGTGACGAGACCATGACAGAGCCAGTTCTGTCGTGGTCAAACCCTTTCCTCCAGAGCTTCCTGGCAGGTCTCCACATATCGTCCACAAGGTAAAATGACATATCAAGACATCCAACAGTAAATTAAAATATCTGAAGTTTATTTAAGTTAATCTATTGATATTGCTTCACAAAAGACATAAAGTGATGGACTACAGGATCTAAAATTATAAAATAATCGTATCACAGAGGGATGTATCCACTACACACCTACCGAAAATCTCATATGTCATAAAGTATATTAATATACATCTCAAAGTCAGCTAATTAACTTGGAAAGACTCTTGTAGGGATAGATTGGAGGGATGAGGTCTGATTTTTTTAGTAGTGCGTGTAGTTTGTTTGAAACGCCATGTGAGTGTGCAGTTATTAGTCACCGCCTTGGCCACGTGAGTGTATGGTAATTGGTCACCCGCTTGGCTATGTAGCCAGGAGGGAAATTTGACTCCACCCAACAAATCGTCTTGAAGAAGGAAATCGGAAATCGGAAATCGGAAATCGAAAATCGGTAGACTGAAATAACATTGCACAAGATTGCAATGGACTTCATGGAACATCATTTTCTGATGTTTAATGCACACCTTGATAACCCTTAATAACATAATCAGAAGTACATGACGGATGTGTCATTTTAATTTAGTGTTTTTTGACACATTTGCATTATTTGGATATAGGTAACATCTCTCTCTCTCTCTCTCTCTCTCCCTCTCTCTCTGTCTGTTCTCTGTTCTTTGTCTCCTTAGGAAAACCTCTGGAACCTTGAAGACCTTGCAGGTGGGCCTTCGGAGGAGTCGGCGGCGGGCTCAGAAGGAGGAACTTGATCTTGTGCAGAGGTTCTCCATTGGGACTCTCTTTCTGTGTACTGGCAATGGCTCAGCATCCCGGGACACAACGGTCTTCAAGCAGGCAGCACTAGTTAAATACCTGGAGGAGGACCTTTGCCGCCGGGAACTTAGCGGTGCCCTCTTGCTGGAGGTGTGTCACTACATTTACGAGGCTGGCATCGGCAGTGGAGACAGACAATTGGGGAAGCTGCTTGCCGGTGTTCTTGCCAAGATAATCCCAATGGAGATGAGCTTCCGCGGAGTGAGAATGTGGCCATCAGATGTGTATGTGGTGGGTAAAGTTCTGGAACTGGTGGGAACAGAAGGTGCTGGGTTCTGCCTGGGTCTGGAGGATACTGGGATACAGACGTCTGGAATTATGTTGCTACTGGGGCTGAGCAACATTGTGACTTACAGGTATGTTAACTGTTCAACCTGGCAGTAAGGGGCAGTAGTAGTTGCTGAGGAGGTATAACAAATTGCCAGACAACTATAGGATTGCTGGCTCGCTTATTCTGCTCCCTTGGGCAAATAGTGTCATGGTGTCCTTGAATGAGACATCTAACCCTTCACTGAGCCATTGACAAAGTCTTTAATCAATAACCATTTGAGGGTTTGTGGTAAATTACAGCTTTCTTATCAATCAGCTTGAAGATTTGATTAAAAACTAGTTTGAGTTTATCACAGTGTAGTTAATCACCAGAGTTAAAGAATCAAAATCAACGTTAATAAAAAACATGATGTATGATGTTCAGGGCATGCACTGCAGATGTCATCTCTCTGTGGGAGGAGCTGCGAGAAAAGGAGGAGGTGCTTCATCTTAAAGGTGCCATGTCCAAATTCAAGCTGAACCCAAAGGCTACCCAGGTGTGTCATGTTGACGACCTAGCAAGTCTGGTCAGCATGCACATGAGGCTGACGGGCAGGTAATATTACACAATGCAACAGAACTGCTTGACTACATATTCCCCTTTTTATTTTTAACCATTAAAAATTGTTAGCTCCTTAGAGGCATTGTATTGGAGCAGGGCACAAACACTTTTACCTACACATCCTATTTGGAGTTCTTTGCAAAAGCATTTCAAATGGTCTTCACTGATCTCAATCTTCAGTTTATTAAATCAAGCTAGGCCGGGGACCAGGTCTTCTTACTTGATTTCATCAAGCTAGACCGGGGACCAGGTCTTCTTAGTTCATTTCATCAAGCTAGGCCGGGGACCAGGTCTTCTTAGTTCATTTCATCAAGCTAGGCCGGGGACCAGGTCTTCTTAGTTCATTTCATCAAGCTAGACCGGGGACCAGGGGCCTCATTTATAAAGGTTGCTACACACAAAAAACTAAAAACTTTCACCCAATCCGTAAGAGCTACCGTAAAGTCTTTCAGACACGGGAATCAGCGACACCCGATGGTGAGGTCATGAAGTAAAGCTCAGTCCTCACCTGAAATATAAAATCACATCACCACATATCACTACATTTCATAATGTTTAGGACTACCTCTAATTGTAGATATATATGTATTATTATCACCACTCACATATCTTAGCAAAACATCACATAGCAAAATAAGATGACAAAATTGATGATTTTATATGATGACGATGATGATGATGATGATGATGATATAGAAATCACCTTGTCTGACACAATCCCAGACAGAAGGGTTTCACAATGTGGACGCATAATTACTTAATGACTCAAATACATTAAACTACAACATTAAACGATAACAGACAAGGTGGATTGTCTTCCACTTTCATCTGTGTTTATCTACATTCTATTGGCTTAAAGTGTTACTTGCTGCCTCCGTTGTGATATGTGTGTCATGACAATAATGAAGTGAAGGCTGTGCTCTCCTTCAGTTCCAGCCTATCAGATTCTGTCCTGGCGTCGGGGGTTCCAGCAGTGAAGGAACTACAAAAACTGGAGTTGGAGTAAGAAGGCTGTATATTTAATCGATGAAGCCACGTTGGGGACGTAGACGATGATGGTGCTGTTAAAGATGCTGCTGATGAAGGTACCTCTGTTCCCTAAAGGCTAGCACCAGAGGACTGCACCCTGGCTCTGCCTAAGCTGTGGTCACTCCTGCCAGGCCTACACAATCTCCTCCATCTTGAGTCAGTATAAACGTTACACACATTTCCCTCTAGCTGCCTCCGCATGGCTGTGCGTTTATGTGTGTTTCTATGCTTTCCGTGTATGTGTTTCTGTATATGCTGTATGTCTCCGGGCAGCCTGGACAACAGCAAGCTAGGAGATGAAGGAGCAGAGGCACTGGCTACGGTTCTGGTGTCGCTTTCCTACCTGGAGATCCTCAAGTACGTCCCACAATCACGCGTCACTGGTGCTTACTTGTTAGGCATCAGTAGCGTATGTATTTCTGGTGAATTGTTCTACAAGGCTTACTCAGTGGAAGTTGTTTTATGATGCTAGGCATACAGACTTGACTTGACTTGACTGTTCGGAGCAGGTTGCAAGCTCTGATTTGGTCGTATAGTGAGAGAGGGTCAACAAGCCCTGTGGTAATAACGAGGCCGATGAGTAATCACCGCCAGTATGCATTTGAGTCACTTGGTTTGGCTGTTTTTTCAGCGCATATAAAGGCTGAAGTCCCTCCATGTTTGTTATGAGCAGACGGTCTTGCGACCACGTGGTTGGTCTTGCGACCACGTGGTTGGTCTTACGACCACGTGGTTGGTCTTACGACCACGTGGTTGGTCTTGCGACCACGTGGTTGGTCTTGCGACCACGTGGTTGGTCTTGCGACCACGTGGTTGGTCTTGCGACCACGTGGTTGGTCTTACGACCACGTGGTTGGTCTTACGACCACGTGGTTGGTCTTGCGACCACGTGGTTGGTCTTGCGACCACGTGGTTGCATTCGTATCTTGTAGCCTAGTCTTAAAGTGTAACATGGGAATGGAGATGGCCTGTGATGTTAACAGAACCGAGACCTTGTGTTTGTTGTTTTAGTCTGTCCCAGAACGGTATTGGAGACAAAGGGGTGTATGACCTGTCTCTCGTCCTGATGATCCCAGCCAAACTGCGTTGTCTCAGGTAGACACACACACACACACACACACACACACACACACACACACACACACACACACACACAAACAAACAACGGATCTGTGCTCTGATCTCTGATCTCATGGTCTCATGCTGTGTTGTTGTTTTTCTTCTCTCAGTCTGTACAGTAACATGATTTCCGACACTGGAGCCCAGCGGCTGGCCGCAGTCCTTCCTCTGATGGTGTCTCTGACTGACCTGGAGTAAGCATCAGCTTTACGTTTGGTGTATATGTATGTGTACGCTCCCCTTGAAATACTGCTTCTACTGTGGTTAGTGTCTTTTGGAAGCTCACCAGTAACCGCACGCCACACTTCTCCAAAGTGTTCAGCAGCACAAATCCTCCTTTGCAGTACCGCTATTTGCTGCTGTCACATGCTGATGGTGCCACTCTCGTCACTTTAGGGCAGGGGTCTCCAACCTTTTTTAGGATGAGAGGACTTCTACTCCCTCCATTCACAGAGAATCTGTGGTTACCTATTGTTTTTGTACGATTTCCGTATTATTATCATTTTTAAGTTCAACGGCCCATATCTCCGAGTTGGAATGGTCAAAAGTTTTTAAATTTTCAACATTGATAGTAACCCTGGACAAATATCTGGCGAAAAAGTTTTGGACCACTTCGCCCATAGGTGGCGCTATAATATGCGGTCAAAGTCAAACGATCAGCCCCGCCGCCACGATTGACGAAAATGTCTGAAATGTGGTGTATAGCCCTTATTTCACATGCTGATCATTTAATCCTCTTGGACCCATAACGTCTGTCATGATATTTTTTTCTGTACAGTACAAATTTATGAAAAAATTCAAAAATCTTCTAAATAACCACCGGGCCAAATGACACCAAATTTAGTACACATGCTCTATGGACGTCCCTGACTAATGTGAAATCGTGACATTTCGATTTTTTAAATTTTATTTCCGAGTTATGCGGAAATTAATAATTATTTTAATAGATGACCATATTCTATTGATTATAACATTCTAAGCTTCAGAACGCGGTAGGGACTTGAAACTTGGTAGGCACATAGAATACATAGTTCTTAACAACTGGTAAAAAGTTTGTGTCGATACAAAAATGATTGATTATAGGGCTTTGAAACTCGGTCACCACATACACGATATGACTCCATCCAAATTTTGGGTTGATAGCTCAAACAATGACACCACAGGGACATTTTTTCATATTTACAGTTAAGCCGTATTCCCCATTTTGGCCACAGGGGGCCACGGGGGTGGGGGTTGGGCTCCCGATGTAAACAGGAAGAGACACAGAGAATGGCGAGACCATGTGGAGTTTGGTAGCGGAGAAGAGGTGCCTAGTAATGCACTGCGGTTATTTAAAGTGTCTCTCATACGCGATCGATTGAATATGAATACGAGTGTATGTACTAGCGGAGAGTACTTGGTATGTAAACAACTACACTTTGGCGAGAAGTGTCTGCCGTTCACCGAGAGTTGGATAAGCTAACTGGCCAGCGGTGTACTCGGGATAACTCCGCTATCAGTACGTCAACTAAACACAGTTAACCAACGGAGCTGAGTACCGTGGACACAACATGAGGAGCGTCGCGGACAGAACATGAGGAGCATCACGGTCAACCCAGATAGCTTTCTAATAACTACACTTTGTCTACAAGTGTGACTGCCGTCTCCAGCGAGTTGGCTGAGCTGGGGGTGGAGGTGCACAGATGTGAATACCTTTTGAGGCTGCCATTTTTTTTTTTTGGTTTTTGTTTTTGCTGAGTACATACTTGCATGTTTTAACATTATTATCACTTGGGATATCCATGCACGCGCTACTGCGCATTATGAGTCAGAGCTTACAGCACTAGTCTACAGTCGCACCTAGCTACAATGTGATTGGTCGCTATTCATTGTGGGGGTGGGGGGTTAGATAGATATAGAGTTGTAATAAGTAGATAGAGTTCACTATGAGTGAGGTTTTGTTCATGCATAGGGTAGATTCTTTTTTAAAATTTATTTATTTATTTATTTATTTATTTATTTATTTATTTATTTATTTATCTATCTATTTATTTATTTATTTTTCATTTTGGATTTGCTTGGAGCTACTTATTGAGGGCCCACGAGCTACCGGTAGCTCCCTGTTGGAGACCCTGCTTTAGGGTTTGTGGGAGGGAATCACGAGGAGGCAAAGAAATTAGGCAGACGTCTTTATTCCCTATACTACCCCAGCGCCAGGTCGTCTCCCGCACAATGCAGGAATTAAACGATAACAAAGTATTCACACAAATGATAACCTGGCATGTGGCTTCAGCGCTTCTGGAACCCAGTCTCAGGATGTGGAGAGATGGGTACCAATAGACAACACATTACGCTCACCACCCACAGCTGCCCCACACCAACCTTCTGATGTCACACGGATGTAACTAAGACATTCATCTCAAGATGCGGTTGCATCTGGAAGATGTATTCATCAAGTCACATATCAGTTACCATCAGAACTAACCCTAACCCTAACTCACTCAAGAAGTCATGCAATGTAACCTATTAGCCCAACCAAGTTCAGTAGATATTATGCACCAGACAGAATGTCTGTAGTGTGTCTGGTGTGAGGGGTTACAAAGGGAAAGGCCTACATTGTTCAGTTAGGCTACCTTAAGAGATAAGGTAAGATATAATAATAATGGCAACAATGACGTTAACCTTTTTAATTATAAGTTATAATTATAAGTCAAGCTGTTGAGAACTCTAGCCATACTCTGCGTTCATGGTCTCAGAACCAAGAACGCACAGTTATTGTCTGCGTATTTAGTGTTACACCTATATATTGTTCAATTTGAGAGACATTTAATATATTTGGTATACTTATTAATATATGATATAATATATACAGACAGAACACTTCTATCTGGCGAAGCTGGATGGTCGTTCTGCAGATCTTTTTTATCTCGCACAGATAGGAGTCACATTAGCATATTCATAGATTCTGGCATACTAGATGAGGGCAAATATGTAAAGTTACACCATTTAGTCCTGTAGAGATTTTTTTAGAAATACAAAAAAAAAAGTATGCTTATTGAACAGAGATTATTTTTTAAGGATTTCACCCATACCTGGAACAGGACTTTAAATCACTTAAGGTATAGGTAATGGGCAAGCAAGTGATTTAATGTTGTTCAGTCAGTTTGCCTTTAGATTTAGAAGCACATGAAAGGCTAGGGTGTAAACTTGAAGTGTTTAAAGCCCCTAGCAATAATATACATTTTAAATATATATCTAGTCTACACCTCTGTTCTTCCAGTTGTATGAAACCAAACCATTGATTACAACATATACTGTAACATTTCCATAGTGTTACGTACAACAACCTGACGGATGTTGGAGCACAGCGCCTCGGAACCAGCCTGAAGGAATGTCCCTCTGTGAAAAGACTGAGGTGACAACACACAGTGCATCAGTTGTTTGTCAAGTGTCAACTCTGAATGTGTCTCTTTCCAACTCTCAGATCCTACCTACAGCAGCTTTACTGTAGCTAGCTAGCGCGGTCCGTCACATTTGCATGATCTTATCGAGTCCTGAACTTCCTGTAAACTATCCTGTCACATTGTAAACAAGCTTAGTTCACCATCGTAATATGCAATCAAGAGCGGCATTAAAACAGTCAAACAAACATGGAAGATGCTGAACTAGCGCTCTCTCTCTCTCCCCCTCTCTCCCTCTCCCTCTCTCCCTCTCTCTCTCTCTCTCTCTCTCTCTCTCTCCCTCTCCCCCTCT
>OMNS01080904.1:0-11301 GCA_900303225.1 Laemonema laureysi
TGGGAGATTTGGGATCAGAACCCGGGCGGTCAATGACCACATTGGAAGGCTCGCTGCGGATAGGTTGGCAGGTACGATGCGGGAACTAACGAGGGAGTCCTTAGGACTGTAGCCTACAGTGCCTTTGGCGAAACGCAGTCATTGTATTGCATTAGTCGCACGGCCAGACCTTGCTTAACCTACACAACTTTTGAGCAAGTAGCATATTCTGTACTAAACCGAAATATTTAAATTAAACCACACGTGCACTCATAGGCTTAGTGAACGCCAGAAGGGACGACAAACGGATAACTAACTCCTTGATGTGTCACTGCCAATCCTGGAATGGGTAGGCTGCCGACACCACCGCATACATTTCGTGTTCTTAGCTGCTTGTCATGCTTATGAGGCGCCTGTCTTTATTTTTTTTCTCTCCATCGTCCACCTCGGAATAGTCTGATCTTTTGTGTAGAAATGTCGTATTTTCCTTTCCCACCACTTTCAACAAATGGGTAATTGATCATTTAAGATGGTGTAAAATTGATGATCAATATTAAATACCCAATCCATCGGTGGGTATCAGGACACATATTTCCGCAGTAGCCTGTATTGTTGAAATAGCCTACATGCGGACCTTTTTTTTCCTTCTCAATTTCTTCTTCAATTTCCACAACCAGCCAAGCGGAGGAGTACGCGTGAATTGACAACCTAGACACTATCCTGACGACCATGGGGAACCACGCTGGCAAGGACAATATTGGCCACACAGGTATGGCCTGCTCTACAAATGCAAAGCAAACTAGCCGATGCCAGACAACAAGTCAGCTATTCCAGTACACTGAATTTCGTACGCATTCTATCAGAAGTCTAAAGGGTTGTGGCATATTTGTTGTAACTAAGTAAACTAATAGTTTTAATCAATATCATCTTGCAGTTATGAGTCGCTTGTACATTTAATGTACAATTACTGTGTTAAAAAAAAAAATCACATTTTGTGATGGCACGTCTTCATTCTCTGCCTCTAAAGACACACACACACACACACACACACACACACACACACACTATCTTATCTATGGCTAGCTTCTTGCATGACTGTTTGGATTGTCGCCTTGCTTTTAGTCTATTAAACTGTTAAAATAGTTGTCTAACTATTCTCTTCCTGGTTCCCACACTAGCAGATTGTGCTCCTTTTTATACAGCGTCCCATTGTGCATTTGAATGTACTCAAGAGAAAAGCTTATGTCATGGAAATCACGCACAAGCTTTGTATAATAAAAATGAAAAAACCTGGAGGGAGAATGTATGTATGTGTGTGTGTGTGTGTTAACCAAAACCATACATGTTATTCAGCTTAAATATCAGCTTATATTGTTAACTACCTCAAATTGTAACTGATGCCTCTTCCGGTTGACCACGCCCCTTCATCTGATCACATGTATATACATTCATTCATTCTTTGTAATTTGTAATTGTTTGGATTCTAATAATAGACGTGCGCTGCCCTGGTGCTCCTCAGTATGCAGGGAGTGGACTGAGATTAGCTTCCCGGAGCACACGGTCGTATCCAGACAGAACGTTGAGTTAGCAGAAACGCGTCAGGCCGACGGCAGAGAAGAGATCTAGCACCAGAATCCCTGAATTCTTCCGGTGTGCACATGAACACATGAACTGTGTATGGACCTGCAATATTTCCTTAATCAAGGCAAGCAAAACAAAATGGCTCCATCAATTTGGCATCTATGGGATCCTTGATATTCCGGTGAGGAAGACAAACTCTTAATGCAGTGCAACCACCCTTTTTGTGTCTGTGTCTGTCAACCAAAGAGAATGGCAAGAGAAGCTCAATTAATCCACTGCATCAATCAATGCAGTACAAAACACAAGGGAAATGGCCACTGTCTACTTTGTTTAAAGGGTGAGAAACCCAGACTGGACATGATCATACTTTTAATTTTAATTATCATTCGTGGTAGTCAAGTTCTGCAGCGTTTTGAATCCTGTGCAGTGAGGTTTAGCAGCACATGCTGGTAGCCCAGCCAATAAAGCATTACAGTGGTCAAGCCATGAGATGACCAGAGCCTGGACCAAGAGCTGGTCCAATTGTTCTGTTAGGGACCATCTGATCTTCCTGATGTTGTGCAGTTTGTTCAGCAAACTCGACACAGTTACGCTGTGTGGGATGGATGGCCTTACCGCGACGAAGCTTTGACAGTGGTAGGAAAACCACAAGCCTCGATGATAGTTCCCAGCGATTATATGTTCGACAAGAAAAGGAGACGGCCACACTTGCACACTTCAGTCCCAGTGACGCCAAGATCAGAGAGTGTTGACATGAGTATCTGACGGTAAATGGACTGCATTTATATCGTGCTTTTCAGACCTGTGGCCACTTAAAGCGCTTCACAATTACGGCCTCACATTCACCCATTCACCATCAGTCATACCCAAGGGAACAGGAACAGTTAGGGTTAGATGTCTTGCTCAGGGACACCTCAACACTTCGGTAGGAGAAGCCAGGGATCGAACCAGCAACCTTCCGATTGCCAGACAGCCTGCTGTACCTCCTGAGCCGCTGCTGCTGGTAATGTGTGTTTGTGTGTTTGCTTCCAGGTTCTCCGTTGGATTTCTTCCACACGCCTCCAAGCAGCCCCTCAGAAGACGCCCAGCTCGCTGCCTTGGCCTCGGCCTCCACCACAGTCTTCACCAACAGCATGCAGACCACCTGCAGTCCCTGCCCCCCTGCCCTGACCCTCAGCAACTGCCCACGGCAGCGGCCCATTCACGGCGAGTGGGCACTGATCAGCATGGAGAGTCAGCTTCCTCGGGAGATGTCGCCGATTGACGAAAAAGAGGAAGGGGAAGAGGCAGAAGCGGGAGCAAAGCAAAGTGGGACAGGGGGCGCACTCAGCCCGGCGCCGCTGCCTCCGTCCCGGAGCTCGCCGGCGGAGCACAGCTGGCAGGAGAGAGACAGCGGGCTGGAGTCCCAGCTGGGGGCGGAGCAGGTGGGCCAGGAGACGAGTCTGGTGATGCTGAGTCTGATGGAGTACTACAGGGCCTCGCTGGGCCTCAGCCCCGGTCCGGACGACGCAGTGGGAGCAGTAGGTAGGACCACAATGTCTGCTTGTTGAACTGAACGGTGATTGGTTGGCGGGTGGTTTAGCTTGGGGGAAATTCACAAATGCAGGTAATGCTGTTTTTGGGATTCATATTCTGGTTTTAATTTTATAGTGTAGATGATTTTAAGGAATGCTGACATCGCATCTGTTTCTGATTTGGATTCATTTTTACTGACGGTACAGTTTCCCCTAGTCTAGCAAAACAATCAAGGCCTAACCCTTGACATGAATTAGATTTACGTATTGCATTCGGGCTTTATACTTTGAGAGATTTTTCATTTCATTATTTTAATAAATATTAGGTCATCGCTGAATGAACAATAAAGAAGCTGTAGCTGTAAACTACCCTCTAGTGGGCATGCTTATTTATACTGCACTAACTTCCCGACATGTCTTCCTGTCCTCACTAAAATGGTGTAGAATCCATTTTGTGATGACTGTGTTGTTTAATAGTGGGGGGGCCGTGTGTGTTTCTACCTTTTTTTTTGTCAGACCTGCTCAGGCGCTTGGTATCGGAGAGGGGTGAGCTGGTCGAGGAGGTACTCGGCTTGAAGGAGACGCTCAGGGTAAGAGATTCCCTCTCTCGCTGCATCATGACGTGTGCTGTTGTTCTCTCACCAAAGGTGGTTAGGAAATTGGATTGGACGTTTTCTCGCAAATTAACAGGAACCTACTGTGACGGGAACAGACCCGTGGAGAAAAAAATGATCTCACTGGAATGTTAATTCCTAAAAGAAGCTGCATAACTGCACAACATGAATTGTACGTGGTTACTATTAATCAGCAAGCAAGTCAGTCAGTCAGTCAGTCAGTCAGGTTTTTAATTCTGCTTCCCCTCTGACCTGGCAGACAGAGCGGGCCGAGTGGCGGCAGTTCCAGCGCGACCTGCAGGTGGCGGTGTCCGTGGCCGACAGGCTGCGCGAGGAGGCCGAGCAGGCGCTGGACGCGCTCTGGGAGCGCCACGGCGCCACGGAGGCCCGGCTGGCCCAGGCTCTGGGGAGACAGCAGGAGCAGGACGGGGAGCTACGGGACCTGCAAGCGCAGCACCGAGACGCCCGTCATCAGCTGTCCACGCTGCTCGGGGAGAGACGGCGGCGGGAGCCCGCCGGGTCGGACGCTCAGACTAAAAGTGCTTGCGGTGCGGCGAGAGCCGGAGGGGAGCCAGAGAACAATGTGGTGGGAAACCCCTTGGAGGAGAAGGGTCACAATGGGAAGGAGGAGGAGGAGGAGGAGGAGGAGGAGGAAGAGAAGCGGGAGAATTGCGCGCTGGTCGCGGCGGGAAAGATGGACTCGGAGGGGAAGGCGTTTGAAGGGGTGCACGCGGACGTGGAAGCTCGGGACGTGGAAGGACATTGCAGGGCACAACAGCGTTGTGCCGTTGACGGAGAGACGCAGCGTAGCGCTGGAAGCCTCGGCGGTGAGGGTGACCTGGAGCTAGAGAAGATGCAGCTCACCGGAAAGGGTGTTGCCGAGGCCTATATTCGCAGTTTGGCTGCCATCAAGAAGAAGGAGGAGGCGGGCAACGGTACTCCAGATCAGAGGAGGATCGTGATGCTGTCGGAAAGATCCTGGTGAGTGGCCGTGGCTTTCCTCCTCAGTCGGTATTGCATGAAAGACAATCATGCACTCATGACATTGTCTTTTTGTATTCTCTCAGGAGCCTGTCTCGGCTCCCCCTCCCTGACAAAACTGATAAAAACAGCATCTCCCCAAACAGCAGTGCAACACTGCCGCTATGCAAGGTAGAGTGGAATTAAATCCATGCTAATTTTTGGTTTTACAGGATGCTGTACAACATTGAACCCAAATTTCCCACAAAGTACCATCTTATTATCAAATGGTTGGTTCTTAATATTGAAGTTGGTTTGTTTTATACGTTTTTGTTGTTCAATGGCCGTGGTTAGCAGTTTGTTCTTCAACTCTTCTAGAAGGAAGAGCCTGCCAAAGGGAAAAAGGCGACCAGGTTTCTACAACGGCAAGACAGTTGGTCGAACTTTTCTACAAGTGAGTTAGTTAAATTACCTAATGCACTTTGCTTTGGTTGTGATTATTTTAAATGTTTGTTTTGTTTCTTTGTTTTTGTTTGAAGAAAAGCAGGATGAGGACCAAAACTCGGATTCCGTCAGGTAAATAAACAAGTTATTTTGCCTAGCAGACGTGGCAGATTTAGTTAGCTTGATGATGGCAGACGTGACAGATGGTGCCGCCTTTCGAGTTAGGACTAGCAGTACATCCATCTCTAAACAAAGCTGAAACTAACTGGGAAATGCTGGATGTTTGCTTGGATCTTTAGTGAGGTAGCGACTGACCAGCAGTGCTCAGTGTGCAAAGGAAAGCATTACATAACTCTCACCTCTGCTGCTTCCAACAGACCTCAGGATGGCTTTAGCGTTCTGCTACGACGTCATGGAGGCTCCAGGAGAAACGCCTTGCTTCGCTGGTGCCAAACACGCACCCAGGGTTATAAGGTTGGAGATGAAAACATTACTCGCAACAAGACACACAAAATTACCCTAAATTTCACCTTTCACCAGGGATGGATCTCTGAGCTGGGCATGTTGGGCCAGGCCCAACTCTAACCAAAAGTTTGAATGACCCTTTTAATGTAATAATTGTGTTCTGTGTAGTAAGGTGTCTACCAGTACTAGTTACATGGAATACATTCAGTGTTCTCAAATGAAAATGTGCTTGTGGACAGAATATTGAGATCACCAACTTCAGCAGCAGCTGGGAGGACGGCCTGGCCTTCTGCGCAGTGTACCACACCTACTTGCCATCACACATCCCATACGGCAGTCTCACACCTGAGGACAAGGTAAGGGGAAATACTTTGATTAAGCCGGAATTAAGAATTAAGCCTGGTTCCAGGCCCAGAGGGACTTCCATGTTTTTCTTTTAGGTTGGATCTCATTCAAATGTAAATATTTCTATATTTCTCCATTATTCAACGCAGATCCATATGTATTTTCCTTATACAAATACGTATGGATCTGTAAAATGTCTCTGGGTTAGAACAAATGATACTATTAAGCAGTAATTCACAAGATGCCAAATACTGAATCCTTCTTCTAATCTTACAGAAAGGAAACCTAGACCTAGCTTTCCAAACTGGGAACAGTATTGGAATCACAGCCACACTGGTAAGATGTGAAGAATATTTTAAAAAAAGAGTAATTAAAAAAAAAGACCAATCACAGTTAGGTAGAGCTCAAGACTTGATATAAATTCAATACATTTTCAGTTCATTTGATCGAGATTATTTTTGTTTCTTAATTGTACATGCAAATCGACTGTGACACGCTGTTAATAACCACAATGCGGCAGACGGTGGAGGAGATGCTGAAAGCAGATGGACCCAACTGGCAGAGGGTACTGGGATACGTTGAAGGCATCTTTCGCCACTTTGAGATGTGAGCTCATCTTCTACCACCCAAGCTTCCTTGAAGCATTGCCACCACCCAGCAGAAAGGACTGCAGGTCACTCTTCCACAAGGAGCAGCAGGAGAAACTAATCTCTTTAAATCAATGGCCTGGGCCACCCAAAAGCAACACGATGCGCCCTATATTTTGTGTGTAAATGTTATCTCGGTAAATCTTTTTATTTATTTGAACATGTCAGCCACGCATGTCACATCTGTGCGCAAACTCAATGCACAACAGAGGGCAGGCCCAGACATAAAGCAAAAGTTTATATGGGGGCAAGGTAAAACAAATAATTGTATTCACTGTGTGAGTGTGAGGTGAGCGGTGAGATTGCAGACTGTATTTTTTTTAAAACAATGTACAACCTATAAACTGATAGTTGCCAAACGTCTTGTTGCAATAATAAAGTTATATGTAGACAATTATAATGGCGCCAGTTTTTTTTCTGTCAAGTGCTGGTCTGGACAGACAGATAAACATTTTTATAAAATTTTAATACATTAGACATTTGTCAATATCTGACACATTATAAAATGACTGCATTTAAATGTGTTAATGTTTCAATGAATGACACATGATCACAATTTATCCTGATAAATAAATACTGTGACAACACCATTTCAGTAGCCTCACTACTACAAGTATGCATTCAATGGAGAAAAAAAGGTCAAACACTACTACTTACAACCAAGGGGCAAACTCCCGATCTGAAAAATGAAGCCTATGCTGAAGTGCTAAAAACTGCAATTCATTGAATGGCCGCTTGAGGCTGGCTGCAGAAGGGAGTCAATTCCCATAGACCCCCATGTTAAAATGTCCAACTTTACAGCTGAAATAAACATGTTTATAGCCTGGTTCAAAAAAACGGGTTTGGTCTCAATAGCTCATTTCCCCCTTCATGACAACAATGGGGGGGTGAATTTTTTCTAGTTATGCATAATTAAGGGCATGGCCACTTTGAGTGACAGGTGGGTGCCATCGCAGGAGGCTAGCTGCTAGCTGTCTGCAGGTCTCTTTGCGCTAAGTGGGCGTGTTTCAACAACCAGGCTCCAATCGCCCTGCCTCAGCTCTACCTCTTTTCACATTTTTTGGATTAGCCGAAGTTGGGCGGAGTCAGGCACTGCCAAGATGGCGACGGCCCATTGAGCTTCAAATCGGCTCTTCAGAAACCAATAGTGACGTCACGGACACTACGTCCATGTTTTATACAGTCTAAGCTTACAACACGTGTACAACACAAGATCTACAAATACTCCTAAAATGTATGCATGTATGTAACGTAAATTTCAGTTACAACCGGCCCTTTGAGGGCAACCATAATGCTGATGTGGCCCGGGGTGAAAATGAGTTTGACACCCCTGACTTACAACATGGATTTAAACAATGAAAACGCGATGCAGTGCAGGCAGGCTTTTGTAACAAATGTATAAGGGCAACAAAAATGCCAATTGGCACAGTTTCTGAACGTTACAAGCTTCCATTTTGCAATTATATTCCTTATGAGGCTGGTATGGCTCCTCCTATGGGTGGTGTTGACAAGGGCGGCAACAAGAGAGACTTCAGTTTTGCCGACATGGCAGCAATCTCTGGGTCCTGAGTTTCGTACATCTTAACTAATCTGGCAAATTTCAGGACTCCTGCAAAGAATGACAGGACCAACATTCAGGCTGTGTTTCTAGTGGCAAGAATACAATTCAGAATGGTTCATAGTAAATGTGCAGTGATTAAAAAATAATAAATAATATATATATATGACTTTACCCTCTCCCTCATTGTTGAAGCCATAGGCTTTGATAACCTCTTGTTGAATCTGTGTGGCAACTGGAAGCACAAGCTGCAGCATCTTCCCCATGTCATTGCAGGCACTTTCCCTGGCTTCCTCCATCCGTGCGACATTTTCTGGTAGCGAGAAGGCCTGGATGACCTCACTTAGCACCACTGTATAAACACACACACACACACACACACACACACACACACACACACACGAGTAAAGGTTGTCCTATAACAGTACCACAAAGAATGCAGAACGCACCACTACTTAAAATCTTGATTGAGGAAGCAGTTCATGTCAATAATTAAGAAAGCTATATCACATCCATTTTATAAAGTAGCAAACATGTGTAGGCAATGAAGGTACGTATACGTATATTTTGATTAAATAAATTTTAAAAATCTGCCAGATTGCTCTTACCTCTGGCCTGCTCAACAGTAAGGGTCGGTTGTGGTGCTGGAGCTGAGGCCATTTCTGGGGAGCGTGGAGGATAACCAATTAATTTGCTGCATAATTAGCAATTCATTAATTGTAAGCCTTCCTTCAGAAATATAACTTTGGCGTGATTAATTGTTTCTACTCCAAAAGGAAGCGAATGCCACATCTTTCATAGACACCCACTGAAAACATCCCGAATGGAATTCTAGATGGATACCGATACACCTGCGGCTCGTTATTTATTAAGCTTTTGTTGTTGTAGTCCAAGTCACTTCCACAGTAAACTACCGGGGAGCGTGGTTTTAAGTGTATGAACACAGCTAACCCAGTAATCGAAAATGTGATGCTCTGCCATTTGTTTGGGGAAAGGCTATTGAAAAACGAGCACATATGTGTGCGGGCAATTAAATAGCGCATTATCGACGACGAGGATAAAACTATTCTTTTCACGAGTACATTGTTAAAAAAAGACTTACCAAAGGATCGAAACAAACCGGGGTGAAATTCCTGTTTGTTTGACGTTAGGAACTTTGCGACATCATTTACGACAACTGGTTCTGGTTTCAGATAGATACACGTTGAAGAGTGGGAGGTAAACAAACCTTAAGTAATCGCTTATAATTATCCACTGCAGTGTGTTGGAATCCTCAATCTAATTCGACTATATTTGTTTATATTTTAATCATATCTTTAACTCCATCGATTAATTTAAATGTAAAGCAGTTGACTACACGTCATGTAGTTACTTTGATAACCATTATCAATGTTCAGCCATTTTCACCTAGCGAACAGGTAACAGTCGGGGTTGTTATGGAACAAAAACTTGCCGAATTCAGGGCTCGGAGAAAGGCCGAAAACGCCACAAAAAGAGTGGAAAGTACTGCCGATCAGCTGCCAATAACATCAACAGCAGTAGACGCAAGTGTACATACACACGAATCGGTACTAAAAGCTCCCACGCAGTCAAACAACACAAGCCCTCAAATAGAAAGCGAAACGACACAGGTCGGGGTAAGTTACCTTCAATCCACACTTTTTGACTCCACAAGTCAACACAATACAATTGAAATTAGCACCGTTGAGAACTATATACATACAATTCTTTGTGGTTAACTTGACACCACTATAGTTTATGTACTTTTCCCTTACCTTTTTTAATTTATTTAACATAACATTGTAATTGGATACCAAAAAGCTATTCAATCCTAGAATAAATACAACAAACAATGCGCCATACTCTCTTCTTCATATGTTGTAGGCTATTTTGAGATTAATAATACACATGTCTACCTTTTGTAGGAGAGTTCAGACTGGCTGCTGGACAGTGCTCTTGGAAGATGGTTTGGTTCCAGCAAACTTGCCTTCACTAATCTCACTTTATTAAAAGTGTTACTGTGGCTTGTTCTCCTCGGACTGTTTGCTGAATTGGATTTCGGCCTGCCCTTTTTCCTCATCTCCCTCTTCTATTGGATGTACGAAGGACTCCGTAGCCCGGCTGCTCGACAACCTGGAGAACTGAGCGCTTACTCTGTTTTCAACCCCGACTGTCAGCCGCTCTTGGGCTCTATAACTGCAGAGCAATTGGAGGGAGAAATGGGTTACAGACCACTGGCTAACAGATAAAGAAATGAAAAACGCCCTGTTGACTAAGAATGCCTCCGCGATTGAGTGTTTTTTGTGTTTTAAGTTATTGTGGATATGTAGTAACTCAGTGTTGGTTCGGTTATCACAATGCATCAAAAAGTAGTATATAAAATAAAGCTCATTAAGCCACATCGATTCAAAGTAGCCCGTGTCTCCATTGTTTTAAAATAAGCTATACTTTCCCACCATATGAATGTATTTGGTTAATGGGAAGGCACTGGTTTTTGATTGAGTAAGACTTTCAAGCAACGTGGCGGGCGTGGTTTGGACCCAACGTAGTTGACGTCATCATGCTACTTCCGTTTTTGTCAACGAGCTCTAGCCTTTGCCATACTCATCACGCACACATCAGAAACGTCAGAGATACCTCGCAGCACAAATTGACACATTTGACATTTGCCTCTGCAGTAAGTCCACTAATTCACTCTCATTTGTATCTCTTTGTATGTATCATTAAGTCCCTTGTTCATACGCAATTGCATTCTGCTACATGTTAAACATACATGACGATGTGTAGCTTGTCATTAGGATTACTACTTGACCGCACACCTGGCAGGTAGGCAACATGTAGGCCTACGGAAAATGACTTGTTCTATCAGTTACCTTTGGATTTATGTGTTCTGTTCTGAATGTATACGATGTATCGGGATGTATAATTTAAACTTAACACATTGTATTCGAATAGCAATGTATTATATGGAACCAACACGCAACTGGTGCTGACGAATAACATTTGTCCATTCATTAGCAATGTATAGAAACCCTGCAGTGGTCATGCGCCTTGTGGCCTCAGCATATGCTGTGGCTGAGAGAGCCGGGTCTATCGTAAGGAATGTGCTCCAGAGTGGAGAGCTTGGGATTGTGGAGAAGGTCGGTTTAATTTACGTGTGTTTAATTAAAACATGAGTAGGCTATGATTGATAT
>OMNS01080905.1:0-21997 GCA_900303225.1 Laemonema laureysi
TGAGATGTTTGATTTGAATTTGAGAGAAAAAAAAGATGTTAAGAGTTTTTCACGAATCTAGCCTGTTTTCCTCTTAAAGTGCACCAGATTGATGCATGCCCCCGGACCACCTTAGAGGGTTTGGAATCCCTCCACAATAGTTTCACAAAATAGGGGCCCCCAAACAACATTTTGCATCCAAAAACCTAGAAATGGCCCTGATCTCAGGTGAATGAAATGCAAAACTTCTCAATGGTGGAGAAAGGTAGGGAGAGAGGGGATTTTTTTGTTTAGTTTCAAAATCTTGCCCTCTTCTGCTCTTTTCTTCTGTCTCTATTGATGACTCTCAAATCTTACCTACAGCACCTTTTAAATGGCCAAAAAAACACTTGCTTTCGTGGATATATGATCTATGGATTTTATTTCCACACAGGGAATAGAGGACTACCTGGGTGACATGGACTTCAAAATGGCTGGAACAGTCAAGGGTATCACTGCCTTACAGGTGAAATGGATAAAGGCTGGGAAAGTGGCAGTGCTATTGCCATGCTTGTGTTTTTAGTGTGTTTGCCTAGAATTGGACAACATGTGTTTTAACCCAACTCTTATTTCCAGGCTGATGTAAAAATACCAGGCTTGCCCCTGAAACTGGTCATGGAGGCTATCCAGCAAGCTACAGGTTAAACACTCACTCATACCATCACTAAACAGTAAGCCAATGCATGGATCAGCACTGAGAGAGTTATATGCTTTGATATGAATGTTTTCTAGTGGCTAAGAAGGAGATCATCACCATCATGAACAAGAGTATAGCGACACCCAGGAAAACCAGGAAGGACAATGGCCCTGTTGTCGGTAAGTTTAGTGTGTTAAGAAATACTGTGATTGCTCCCATTTATGTTATGTATTATGCACTCTTTAGTAATATATTGGAGTGTGTTTCTGTTTTCCCTATAGAGAACGTGCGAGTGCCTGTTTCCAGAAGGGCCCGGTTTGTTGGTCCAGGAGGTTACAACCTCCGTAGGCTCCAAGCTCAAACAGGTAACCTCTGATTGTACGCGACTTACGCATATGGGTTTATTTTACAATGTTGCCAATGCTTGATTATTTTTTACTTGAAGTTACAATTGAAATTCCTTTTTTCTTTTTACATTAAGGGGAAATATACACCAGTGGGAATTACATGAGGTGTTGAAACGCTAAATTCAGTCCAGCCTACTCTGTTTTAACCAATCAGTGATAAGACATATTGATCTTTGTCAGTAGGTAAAAGTGGTTATTCTGTGGTTATTCGTTGCTTCCCTTGCCTTTTTGAAGACATGTGTTCCTTGAGAGAGCGAGGGAGTGGAAGCTGATTCTGTTCATCTCCTAGGTGTGACGATAAGCCAAGTGGATGAGGAGACCTTCTCTGTGTTTGCTCCAACGCCAGGGGCCATGAACGAAGCTCAGGATTTTATCACTGATGTTTGCAAAGATGACGTGAGTCTCTAGCAAAAGGCCTCCAGGTCTTATTTACAAGAATCCTCTAGTCACTGGTGAAATAAAAACCACAACCACAATAAAAAAAATTATGTCTCATTGATCCCAATATGTTACATTAGTGTCAAGCCTAATTTAAAATAGAATTAAAATACAACATTGATAAATTAAATTATATCTCCCACTCCCATAAAGTATTTTCTTGTGTAAACATGAATGTGTGGTTGTGGTTGTGCTTGTGTGTCTTCATGTGCATTTGATCTTTTCCCCACAGCAAGAACAGCAGTTAGAGTTTGGTGCTGTCTACACTGCCTCCATCATTGAAATAAAGTAATCGTCTATCCATTTCCCTTAAGAAATAGATTAGACATCAATATTCACATTTATTCATAAAGATAGTACTTAAAGCTGTGCTCCTGTTCAAGGGACCATGGTGTCATGGTGAAACTCTACCCAAATATGAGTGCTGTTCTGCTCCACAACTCACAGCTGGATCACAAAAGGGTAAGGGTCTTTTTTATGGGCCACTCTCTTCTCTTCTTTTTAAATTCTTATAACTTTTATGTTCTTTTAGATCAAACATCCTTCAGCGCTGGGTTTAGAAGTTGGACAACAGATACAGGTGACTATCGCTATTAAAATATATCCTCTTGCCCTGATTAGGTTTGGATAGTTAACCGTGAGTGTTGTTTCTGTCACTGACTGGAAAACTGTCCCACAGGTCAAGTATTTTGGACGAGACCCGACCGACGGCAGAATGAGGCTTTCGCGAAAGGTGCTCCAATCCCCCGTGGCGAGTATGGTGAAGACGCTCAGCGAGAAACATAGTATCACCATGGGAACAGGAGACGGGCAAGCCACCGGGACCCCCCCCTCTTGACATGCCGACTGTTACATTCTGTAGTATACGTAGTCTGTGACAGTTGTTATCAGACACGGCTAAAACATAAGTGTAAATAGATCGAACTATTTACACTTTGTTTGCAGACCTGTGAACAGACTGAGAAAATATGAAAATAACGTTTTAGTATTACGTTCGTCCGTCTTCATATGTTTTGAAATTAAAGTAATTTTTACCTTCAGTGTTCTTTGGGTTGTGTATTCGTTGGTTGTGTATTCCTATTCTCAAAATCGTTTCATGATAGATACATAGTAAATACAAAGTCTACCCCAATGTGTTTCAGTGAATTCAGTGAATATACTCACCATTAAAATAATCACATTTGGAAATGAACAAATTATATTTCAACAGTAGGTAAAATCATAATACATATAGCAGAGACAAATGCGTTGAATTCCGCGTTTTCCGGCACCCGTAGCCCCTCAGAGGAGACCCCGCGGCGGCTGCAGTTTGATTGACGTTGAAGAAGTAAAAGAACACAAGATCGGATTACAAGATGGCGCTCTGTGGACGTTAGCAAAAAAGGCCGTCGTATTTGTTGTGTTCTCTGAAAATTTTCTTTGAGATATTTCCCGTGGGAGTGTTGCGATGTCAGGCGTGATGCATATGACATAGCCGTTGTGTTCTCTTGTTTACTTCACTCTGGAACATGCAGGTCGAAAAGTTCACAGTTCGAGGATAGGAAAAGCGTACACTGGGAAAACTGATAGCACGTTAGCAGTTAGCTATCTGCTGCCCCTGACTCGGTTCGCCATGTCGGACACTCGGCGGCGAGTGAAAGTATATACGTTGAATGAAGACCGACAGTGGGATGACCGGGGTACTGGGCACGTCTCGTCTACCTTCGTCGAGCGACTGAAGGGGATATCACTATTAGTTCGGGCCGAATCTGACGGTAGGTTCCTAGGTTAGCGTAGCCAAATAGACGCTAGGCCAACTTTAGCTTCCCGGTCAAGTCTTGACTATATTGTCCAGACCCTTTGTTTAATTGCACAGACTATGGCCTGTTGATTAATACATATGGGTCTAGACAACTAACCGAATTGTTGGCTGCTGTGTTTTGTCCCTCTTGCATACGATGGACAATTATTATTGTCTGATTATCCAACGCTAGCAAACCTGGTAGAGTACTCACTTCAGCAGGCAACACAGTCTTGCATGTTCTAAGAGGGCCGCACAATCTGGCTAAAACAAACCTGGCCACATCGCTTAATGTACATATTGTGTTTGTATAGGCAGAATACAAACTCAGTTTTTAGAAAATGATCTAGATAGAAGTTTGAACTCTAAATCTGATAATCCACGTTATGTAAATATCGTTGTTTACCTTGTTGTACGTGTTGCAATGGTAAACTCATGTCACTTTGTCTTTTAGGCTCACTTCTATTGGAATCCAAAATAAGTCCCAATACTGCATATCAGAAACAACAAGTAAGCATAATTGACCTGCTGAATTTCCTATGGGGCAGTATTTTCTCTTGTCCATTATTGCATTGGTTCGAATTTGGCATACACGTCGTAGCTAATGTTAAAATAATATAGACCTATTTTTCATTTGGAGTACAAGAGCTATACCAACCATTGAAAATGACTCTAACCCTACATTCAATTGTAGCTTATGCTGGTCATTTTATATATTCAATATGTTCATTTCTGCCTAAAGGACACGCTGATTGTCTGGTCTGAAGCAGAGAATTATGACCTTGCTCTGAGTTTCCAGGAAAAGGCTGGCTGTGATGAGATCTGGGAGAAGATTTGCCAGGTATTGTATACTTCAGTCAAACTCAAGTACGACCAATGAAATGTTTTCCAATAATCCACATTTAAAGATACACATACAGAGTAAAGGTTCACTACTGGAATCATCATCAGAATGCTATGTATCCACACATGGGTGCACATTTTGCCATGCCACCAGCCTTGAGTCAGCGCTATACCCTCCACAGGTACAGGGGAAGGACCCAGCCCTGGAGATTACCCAGGACCCCATAGACGAGTCTGAAGAGGAGCGCTTGGAGGAGCTGCCGGAGACCAGCCACCTGGTGGAGCTACCTCCCTGCGAGCTGAGCAGGCTGGAGGAGATGGCGGACCTGGTCACCTCTGTCCTCTCCTCTCCTATCCGCAGGGAGAAGCTGGCTCTGGCCCTGATGAGCGAGGGCTACATCAAGAAGCTCCTGGGCCTGTTCCAGGTCTGTGAGGACTTGGACAACAGGGAAGGCTTGCACCACCTGTACGAGATTGTGCGTGGCGTGCTGTTCCTCAATAAAGCGGCTCTGTTTGAGGTTATGTTCTCTGACGACTGCATCATGGACGTGGTGGGTTGTCTGGAGTACGACCCGGCGCTGGTCCAGCCCAAGCGCCACAGAGAATTCCTCACCAAGACGGCCAAGTTCAAGGAAGTGATTCCCATCACAGACTCTGAGCTGCGGCAGAAGATCCACCAGACGTACCGGGTGCAGTATATCCAGGACATCATCCTACCCACGCCTTCCGTCTTTGAGGAGAACTTCCTCTCCACTCTCACTTCCTTTATCTTTTTCAACAAGGTGGAGATTGTCAGCATGTTGCAGGTAAGCAAGCAAATTACTGGACCTCACATGTTGAGCAATGTACCCGTTTGAGTGCAGTTTAAGTCGACTGTCGACTTATACATTCCCTGACCTAGATAATGGTACATGGAGTGCTTTTCCCATCCCCAGTTTAGGTCAGTCTATTTAGTAAGGTTGTATTTATACTACATCATAATGTGTCTGCTATTTTTTAGGCCATGTACAGTTTTCCCATTTCAGTTTTGCATTGCATGCAATTTAACACAACATTTAAGCACCATAGTCTTTCCTAATTTACTAGAATTAAGTTTGTCCAGGTCAATGCAGTCTTGTCTAGTGTCAAGGTTTATTCTGTACTCACAAATGGCTCATAATGTCATATTTCCGTAAACTATATGCATCAATGTCCATTGTTAAACATGTTGTGGATGAATGCGATTTAATTGAACATGTACAAACAGACAACATAGGATGAACTGTAAAGAGTTTTATTGCCTTGAAAAGTAAACAAAAGGACAAAAGAACACACGCAGCTTGAAAATGAACATGAACAAGTAATAAAACAATAAATTATGCAAAACAATTATTCTTCAAACAGCAAATGATATGCTTTAGGTAAAATTGCAGCTATAATAATCATTAGGTTTAACCTGATTTCACAAAATGGGAACATATAGGCCTATATTAAGACACTGTCGATAATATGTCGGTAACAACAAGAACACGCGCAGCTTGAAAATGAACATGAACAACTAATCAATGTCTCAAATAAATAATTAGAATTCTTGAAACAGCTAATTATATGCTTTAGGCAAAATTACAGCTATAATAGGCTAGTCAAAATTACAGCTATAATAGGCTAGCATTTTCAAAGTGCAGCCTAAAATGGGAACATGCATATTAAAGTGTGTGGCGTGGGTCGTTACCATGGGGATAACAACGCCGTCTCAATGACACCCTCCCCCGTCCTTCCTACAACGCTCAGCCCAAAACGCATTTTTTAACATGTCCTAGTGTTCTAATTCGAGCTGAAACAAAGGATTCACTTAACACTTTAAATTACTGCCGGTAAAGCCTGCGACTTTGTGCTTGTCTTGTATAACTACTCAATGCTGTGCTGTGAAAGTGAATTGGCATATCCTGCTGGTTTATTTTTTGGTCTTCATGTTTCTTGCCAGGAAAACCAACATGTTCACTTTGTTTGGTTTAAGGGAGGATCTCATCGGAGTGACAATATTGCCAGCCGTACTGCATACATGCTCCGAGGGTGTGCTCGTAGTGTAGAGCAAGGGCCTGAGTCAGTAAATGTAGGACCGGTTTCACAGAAGACAAAATCCACAACTTCTGGATTTTAGGCGTCAATGTCCTGCCATGTGGGACTCAAATGTTGGCTGCACCTGTTGTCCAACAACATCCTGATGGCTGGAGAACACACTCATCCTCTCCTTAGAACCCCACCTGGTAGGACAATTCTGGCACTAAATTAAGAACACAATTGTATTATTCTTCAAAGTAGGCTATTTACAAGTATCCCAAATATGCTAGGCTAATGTTAACAGCAGGCTGTTTGATCATTAAAATGGCGCATTGATTGGCCTGTCCATAAGTTTCACCCAGATATTTAGTTTCATATTAATTTTGAAATAATAACTACAACAACATAATATTTAATTTAGGCACTTGTTGAGCATCATCGGTCTATTGGTAATTAAAAATGGCAAATAATAATTGAATTTGCCAAATAATAATAAATCATATGGTGGGATTTCTCTTTTTTCTATGTCCTGTTGCCTATCTGCTCCTCTCAGTCTGCAGGCACATTAGGCTACAAGGATACATTCATTAACGCACTTGTTATATTAGTTAAAATAGAATACCAACGTGCATACCTGTAGGGACTTTTAGATTGACTCAGTAATTTACAGGCCTAGTCTACACCGTTACTCCATTCCTATAAAAATGGAAAAACAATGTCTAATAACATTTTTTATAATAATACAACACTACTCAACAACTCAGTAGAACTAAGCCATGTTGAGCTCGGCTTGTTCTTTCTTCAGTGTTGTCTTTTGCCAGCTCTAAGTCATCACCAACGTCCTGCACAAACCCATGGCTCTGGCTGTGCTGTTCTGTCTTCATTGCAATGGACAGCAGCCACAATATTGACCCCATTGTCCATGGTAATGCAGGCTGGTTTCCTCTCGTCCAGGGACCACTCTTGGAAGGAGGCCTGAGGGCTTCCACCAAGTTGTCACCCGTGTGGCTTTCTGGCGTGAACACTGTCTCCAGTCTCACTGTCACGATTTTAGTCCACAGTTTGTGTTGAGATGGTGTACGGGCAGGCTCATGTATGGCATCATTCACGCTTAACCACATATCCGTTGTCGCTGAGAAATGATCGTCTTTCAAGTCCCGTATTATGCTGTCCTTCACTGTCGGATACTGTTCAGGGATCGTGGTTTGAGAAAAGTACTTTTAGTTGGGAAGTGCATATTGCTTATCAAAAGCAGTCAGTAAGCGCCACTGATTGCTGCCACATTGGTACTTTTGTTCCTCTTGCAAAAGCTTCGGAGACTCCCATCTGTCGCTGCCTGAGGTTGTACCTCCTCCTGAGGCAGGTGTGCTGCTGCCAATTCCGACAACCGCTGCAGGATTGTTAATTCTAAGATGTGGTCTTGAAATTGGCGTATTTCCTCATGGCATATTGCCTCGTCCAGTACCTCGGCGGCCCCTTGTCGTCTGGCCCTCAACTACATGGGTATTGCCACACACGAGAAGTGTGTTCGTTATAACCACTTGCAATGAACATCTAACTCCAACTGTTTACTTCATGCTTGTCTTTTATGTCTGTACTGTGTGTATATATTCAATTGAATGTTCTCACAAGTTGGCTACTCAAGCCTAGAAATAATTAATAATCAAACACATGACCGCGGTATTACGGTGATGCAGTTATCGTCACAGCCCTAGCAAATGGTCTTGGATTACTTTTACAGCAGAACAAATATTACTGTACTGTAAACATATTTTTTTACTTGGTGAAATGTGTGTTGAAGAAAGATTTCACTTTCACTTCACTTCAAAGCTGTCAAGCTTATTTACCCCTCATAAATCACTGGTTATCATTATCGTGAACTATTGAAGGGTGGTTTAGCTCATAGAGTAAGTGTTGCATTGCTTGTAATTGTAATATTTCTGTACAGTATTAATGTTGTAATAAAACATTTCAAGGAGGCTGCCCTGTATTTTTATATTGGCATTCATCTTTGCCAAGATATTCCAACATCACACACTCTGTACAATTGTCATACAAACAAGTTATTAGCTTGTCAGTAACCTGGTTTTCTTCTGTCAGGAGGATGAGAAGTTCTTAACCGAAGTCTTCGCGCAGCTAACAGATGAAGCAACAGAGGCCAGTAAAAGGAGAGAGCTTGTGAGTAGAACAATAGAGGCGGAGAGAGAGAGAGAGATTTTTTGGAATTGAAGGGTTCTGCCTTTTGAAGTGGTTTTTCTAATATTTGCTCCAGTTTAACACAGTTGCCACAGCATTGTTGTCAAAAAATTGTTGTCTTGACGCCAACATGTTGAAACAAGATTAAGATTAACACACTCAGAGGAGGAGGGATGACAACCTGTTCTTGGTGCTCGTTGAGAGACTTGACCACAGTTTGACAGTTTCAATGTACAGCTAACATTCTGCTCTCTTTTCCAGGTAAATTTTTTCAAAGAATTTTGTGCTTTTTCACAAACGTTGCAACCACAAAACAGGGACTCTTTCTTCAAGACTCTGGCGAATCTAGGCATTCTACCTGCTCTTGAAATAGTCATGGTACGTTAGTATGAATATTTTGTTTTATTTCTCTCTCGGCTGTTTAGAGTTATTGTAACTATAGATGTGTTAATTTGTGCGCTTCTGTTGACATCATGTATTTTCTCTCAGGGAATGGATGACTTGCAGGTGAGGGCCGCGGCCACAGACATCTTCTCCTACTTAGTGGAGTTCAGTCCCTCCATGGTCCGGGAGTTTGTTATGCAGGAACCCCAGCAGACTGACGACGTAAGCACCCCGACACAGCCGTGTGTTAGTCTGCTTTCACAACATTTCATGTGCACATGAAAAGACAAATCTTTCAAAAGATTGTATTTACATATGACTTTTCTTTCTGTGTCGTTGGGTCACTATCTTGAAGGAACAAATTAGTTTCTTGGGATGTACACTACTCAGATTGCATGACTTTAAGAACAGCTGATGCTAAATGACGGTGTGTATGATAGGGCTGTTGATGAATATTCCAAATTACATTCTATAGAATTTAATTTAAAACACATTAAATTGCAAAAATGAATATTTGATTGTGGAAAAAAAGCCCTACCGCACCTGTCTGCCTCGCAAGTTCTCGTGTGGGCCTGAGCCGCTGCTCTGAATGTACCGCATGATGGACAGCAGTCGCACAACGTCACTTTTACTAAAATATTGTCATCAAAAATCGTCTTGTCTTCTAAATATATATTTATATATTGTGCAATTTCAGACATTAATTTAAGAGTCCCAATTAGACACCGGCCCCTTTTACTGGCCGGGTGTGGTTGCATGTTTTGACAAATAAAGGCTGGTCTCAATTAGAAGCCAGGTCTACATTACTTGTTTATCTGGTTGCCATTGACGCTGCAAAGCAGTTTATTTAAAAATGCTTTATTTGCATGCAAACGTCAGTCACATTTGCAGACCACCATGGCGGCACAGAGAAAAAGTATGACCCTTCAAGCTGTCAATTGTCATATTTGCTGAACAAAACTCAGGAGAAGCAGCTCCTCTATAAACACAGCGCACATAGACTGCATTGTACGTAGCGCTCTATATCCTTCCTGTTATTTCCTCATTCATCAAACATCGAGTGGAAGATGTATATGAAAAAAAAACCTTAACCAATATGACTGCGTTTGTTACTTGCTACAAAGGGTTAAAAATGTATTTCCTACCGGCCGTGGAGGATGAACTGGTATCGCCACGCAGGGGGCTTCAGTTAATATTGCGCCTTTCTTGCCCATCTCCTCCTCTGCGTTGACTGTTTCTGTCAAACATTCAGTTTCTGTCACAGTTTCTGTCACACTCTGTCTTTTGAAATAATGACTGATAGGCATATGTTGCTAGCTTACTTTATTTTGTAGGTCCACTGACGAGTGGATCATGCGATCATGTGCGGACAACATTGATTCAGTCTAGCCCTTATCGTCATTGTTGTTGTTATCAACCTTTTTGTTGAAAAAAAAAAAAGGCTGCCTGAGAATTTTGTAATAGTTTTTATTCGCACACATGCTCCTAAATACATTTGACACTTCGCACACATCTATTTCTACTCGTGAAACGCTCACACGGTCAAGCCCTGGTGTGGTGATAGTGTGAGGGGGTATGATGTCTGGATGTGATCTGTGGTGTGAGGGTATATGATGTCTGGTATGATCTGTGGTGTGAGGGGGTATGATGTCTGGTATGATCTGTGGTGTGAGGGGGTATGATGTTTGGTATGATTTGTTTCCTGACTGTGGTCTCTCCTTCCCAGGATGTGCTGCTGATCAACGTGGTTATAAAACAGATGATTTGTGACTCTGACCCGGAACTTGGAGGTGCCGTTCAGCTAATGGGCCTGCTCAGGACTTTGATTGACCCCGAGAACATGCTGGCCCCCATCAATGTTAGTAGCACCAGCACACGTACAGCTCACACATTCAGACCTTACATTCACACCTCACACGTTCACACCCTCACAGCCATAATCATGACATGTGCTTGATTGGGCATGTTTCCTCCCCCAGTGCTGGCCAATTACAACCACTATAATATCTGTTCTGTTCACAGAATAAATACATTGCCCCCAAGGGTTTCCCACAGGTTTAGTGGAGGGGGGAGTGCTTCAGAGAAAGAGACAAATTCTAGGGTACAGCCCTACTGCTTGCCTAAAGTATCGTTCTGAGTCGACGAAAATTCTCTGTCAAACTATCGTGGCATTTAAAAAAACAAAAATCATGTGCGTTATAATAACCAAATCAAGCAGGCTATATATGCTGTAGGCAAGTTTTGAGAGTGAAGAAAACGGAAGAGAACCGAAGTGGACCGCTGAGTGTGCATTTAGCTCCCTGCTTTAGATCGCTTTATTGCGGGGTGCTTATTTAAAAGGCTACTATTAGCCTTATGTTAGGCTAATCGTAGCCTACATTTTCTGTCAAATGAAATGCTGACATGAACGGATGTGCACATTGTCGTCATTATATTGTGAAAAGTGAATTTGTTTGTACAGGCGGTCGGTCATATAACAGGGGTGCTGTGCCTTGCCTATAGCTGTGGGAAACCCTGCCCCGAAAAAAATATGCCATTACTTTTTTGGAATTGTTGCACAATGCATGTTTTTCTTTTTCTCCCAGAAAACGGAGAAGACAGAGTTTCTGAGTTTCTTCTACAAGTACTGCATGCATGTCCTCACCGCCCCTCTACTGGCCAACACTGCCCATGATAACATCTCTAAAGGTATGTGACTTATGTGACTTCACCCTGGCTGAAGAATGGGCCCCTAGTGTTGCTATCTCGCTTGCACTTTGCCCTCATCCATTTGGTGTTGTTTTTTCTTTACACATAGCAATCTATTGCATGTTCACAGATCTACTGGAGGGTTCAACGAAGATCAACCCAGTGTGTCCAGGTAGGTTAGCGGAACACAGCGGAACCTAATAGAGAGCATCCACTCCATGCTTAATGAATTACTACCACAGCTACTGCATGTCGTATTATCAGACTTGCAGGGTACTGACACATGATTCTGTTCTGGACAGACAACTTCCAGACGGCTCAGCTGCTGGCGTTGATCCTGGAGCTGCTCACCTTCTGTGTGGAACACCACACCTACCACATCAAGACCTACGTCATGAACAAGGACCTGCTCAGGAGAGTGCTGGTGCTCATGAACTCCAAGCATACCTTCCTTGCTCTCTGTGAGTAAAAGCTTATACATGACTCACTGGTAGAATCTCCCATCATTGTACTTGTAAAGCTCAGAATGATTCTATGGAAACTAGAAGTCCTGTGATTTCTGTCTGTGTGCAGTGTACAAGTTTAATGAGTGATGTAATGTGTTACCATAGGTGCACTGCGCTTCATGCGTAGGATCATTGGGCTGAAGGATGAATATTACAACCGCTACATCATCAAGGGAAACCTGTTTGAGCCTGTTATCAACGCTCTACTAGACAATGGCACCCGATACAATCTGCTCAACTCTGCCATCATAGAGCTTTTTGAGTTTATTAAAGTGGTGAGTACACCACTAAATATTGCCAAATGTATAGTTGTTTTTGTTGTTTTCAAATGTCCTTGGGGACAATAAAGCTCCTTATGTTGGTGTGCTTCCATCATGCATTAGTTTTGTTTTTCTTCAGGAGGATGTCAAGTCTCTCATAGCTCACATAGTGGACAACTTCTACAAAGCACTTGAATCCATCGAGTATGTCCAGACCTTTAAGGGTCTGAAGGGCCGATATGAGCAGGAGAAGGACCGGCAAAGCCAGAGACTCAACAGGTGAGTGTCCTTATTGGTTCAACCAGATGCAACACATTAACATTGTTAAGATGGCTGCCACAAGTGATATAAAAATAAAAGCAAAATCATTACCAAAGATGATTTGTGTGCGTTTGTTTTATATGTTGAAATGAAATGACCACACAAGCCATTTCCACTGTTGCCAAATAGTGTTTGGCAGACTCTTCCTGATTCATGTCTTAATGTCTCTACTATAACTAAGCACATCATTCTATGCACAAGGACCACTCCTACATCCACAAACATGTTTTCATGCACACAGAGGATGGCCACAAAACCAGCTTGAGCTTCCAGAAAGAAATGGTTCACATGGAAACCTTGTTCATATGAAAAGGGACATATATAATGAGTTGTGTGGAAATCAGCATTTTGTGGTTGATTTGAAATCCAAATGATTGTTAAGGGTGAGGAGCCTTTTTCATGACTATTGATGATTGATCAATAGTTTGATTGATGGTATGGAGGTGAAACATTTTATGGTTTTATTTTGTAGATACCGACGGGATGCACGGTCGATGGATGAAGACGAGGAGATGTGGTTTAATGACGATGAAGATGATGAGGAAGCGGAGTCTGTTGAAAAGAGTCGGACAGAAGACGACTTCTCGGACAACTACGGCAAATACATGGAGGCCAAAAAAGGTAGGATCTTAATCAGACCATCATAAGGCTGTGTCTT
This sequence comes from Laemonema laureysi, assembly GCA_900303225.1. Taxonomy (NCBI): domain Eukaryota; kingdom Metazoa; phylum Chordata; class Actinopteri; order Gadiformes; family Moridae; genus Laemonema; species Laemonema laureysi. The sequence continues at coordinate 13,177 of OMNS01080905.1, forward strand.
AATTGCTAGGAGACTTTCTATAACCCCACACCTATTCAGCACCCGTCCTTGTTAGCTACGAGTTTAGTGCTTCACCAAGTCAAACTGCGTAACCAGCAGCAGCATGTGACACACTAGACGTCTACATCCTATGGGGAGTGATGTCAGTCACTATGCTAGCAGTTGTTCTTAATAAAATAAAATAAAAATAAAATAACTACATTAAAGAAACAGCGGTCAAATGAACATGAACAATTAACAAATTCGTAGCTATGTAGCTATGTATTTATTTAAAACATGAAGCAGACCACTTGCCTTGGTTCTTGTCGCAAGGCCTTATGGGATATTCTACACCGACCAAGGAGCCATCCAATGCTTCCTGGAAATGTTGCCAAATCTAGGTACCTAGTTAGAATGTTTCCTACTACGCACAGTAAATAGTGAAGAACAAAAACAAAACTAAACTGAGGGGTTTACAAAGATAGAGGTTCTTTATCTCAAGGCATAAACAAAAGAAATCATAACATGGTCAGCAGAGAAGCAACAGTAACAAGCCGGTGTCTGTTGGGCAATTGTGGGAACCTACCATCATGACATAATTTGAATAATTTGCATTTAATAGACTCCACACACACTATGTAGTAGGGGTGGGTTTAAAAAATTGAGACAAAGACCGATACATGTAGCACACAAAATAAATACAAGATACAACATTAACAACACGATGTTCAGGGGTAGAGGGAGATCAATCTTTTAATATACCGTAAAACTCAACGCTTAGATTTGGGACAGGCGTCTATATGGGACCGGCATTTAATTCCTTTCACACAAAACTATGGTTTATTTAAACCTGTATGAATATTACTGAAAAAAACAGGCTACCGAATAACATAAATAAACCGTTCATTTGATCTCACTCCGAGAAAAGACGATAAAGACGAAGAAGAGCAAAGACACCGGCACATGCGAACACTCTGCAAAGCGGGACATTGCTAAACACCGGATATTTTCAGTCAACTTCTCTTAAAAGTAATATACATTTGCAAAAAATCTGTTTTGCGGACTACTTTTTATTGTAGCAAGCAACAAATGCAGTCATATTGGTGAGTGGTGAAGGTTTTAGTTTTTCGATATCTTCCACTCGATGTTGGATGAATGGTAAATAACAGGAAGGAGAGTTTTGTTCAGCAAATCATACAACTGACAGCTTGAAGGGTCTGACCTTTTCTCTGTGCCGTCAGGGCGGGCAGCAAATGTTACGTTTGAATGCAAGTAAAAACATTAAATAAACTGCTTTGCAGCGTCAATGGCAACCAGATAAACAAGTAATGTAGACCCGGCCTTTATTTGTCAAAACGTGTTGACCCGGCCGATCCAAACCAACCCCACTGGAGAAGGCTTTTGCGATTTAAGTTACCGTCCAATTCTTTGCATGCGCAAAAAATAACTAAGGCTGTCGCAGCTTTCATATGTAGGGAAATATTCGGCCATACATTGTTGCATTGTTGAACATGAGTATTAATATACTACAACCACGCTACGCTGCTGTATTTAGTACTAGAGGTATTAGTGATGTTTAATAGGTATGTTTGTACCCACCTTATTTACACTGCTGCCGCAACGCTCCTGTGTTGGTCATAAAAAAGTACATTCATGTAACTGCTTTGGGGTCTTTTGGCATATATAGTATTTTGGTTTACATTCATTCTTAATGTAAAATGAATATTTATAATAATTCCTTGTACAATTTACAGTATGAGTTACCTCTTTCATATCCAAGCAAAACTGGTATTATAACAAAAATATTACTAGCTCAATCAATATTGAATTGAATCGAATCAGGAATCGACTCGAATCCGGACCTTGTGAATCGGAATCGAATCGATTCTGGAAATCAGTGGCGATACCCAGCCCTACGATGTAATACAAATAAGCACAAAGCTCACCACCTTTCTTTGCTGCTATAACTCAACAAAATTGCTTGACTGTTTTCTACCCGGAAGGAAACGGACAATGCTGCGATACTGTCTATAGGCCTTCATCACAGAGGTGTAATTGTAGGGCCAAAACAGTGAATTATGGGTCTGTCCAGTGCCAGTGTCCATAATTAAGGTCATGAGATACACCTGTGTTGACCCTACTACTACAGCTCTGTGATAAAGTCCTACACAGCTTACTAAATGAGTATGAGGTGACCAGGATTAATCCGTATGTGATCTAGGAGCTGCCAACGGATCAAACGGTGCCAACAGCAACGGGAAGGCTGCTGCCACTCCCCCTGCCTCCCCAGCAGCCTCTCCAACTGTCAACAATAGTTCCGCCTCATCAGCCAAGACCACCGCCCTGCCCGCCACACCACTCAAGGTGAGCCCTGCTTAGCAGTACCTGGGTACAGTGCTCGCTAGTTGATACAATGCATGGTGATCTAAAGACTAACAATGTTGATCTGTTATCAGACTGGCCTGGTGGGTCTGGTGGACTATCCAGACGATGAAGATGAAGAGGAGGAAGAAGAGGAGCAGTCTCCAAGGAAACGGCCCCGCCTGGGCTCCTAAGGAGTGTGCTGTTCCTTCTCTTTATTGGTGGACATGGAGTCCTCCCTTTTCTCGCTCCTCCAGCTGTCTCATTGGTCCTTGGCCTGCCTGTGCCATCTATCGGTCACTGTTCTGGTCCCGCTAAGGAGACAGATGTTGGCCGACGCCCACTTTGCTCAACTCCTGAACTCCGTCCTCTTTCCCGTGGAAACAAGTGGAGACCTCCTTCTCCCCCAGAAAGACACCACTCCTCTTCCGACGACTCCTCCAGGTGTGCGCTACAGCCATGCACATCCCTGCCTTCTGTGTCCTCCTCTGCTTTTAGACCGTCTCCTCCTTTCCTCTCAGACCGCCTGGCTAACTGTGGACCAGAGGTGCCATGGTGGTTCTGTTCTGCCTTGTTGCTGTGGCAATAGGGACAAGGAAGCAGCTGCACTACAACTTCATACCCCATACAATTTTCTGTTGAGTCCTTTCCATTCTTCCCAAACACCAACAAGCTCCACAGACAGGAGACACAGTCACACAGCCAGCCAGTGTGATCAGCAGGCCAGTCAGCTAGCGGGACTAGCCGTCGTAGAAAGCTTGACTTGGCTGAACACCTCCACTGAACTGTCTGGGAGGCTACATGGAAACAAGAAGCCAAACGCCACAGGGCAAGGAAGGTCATACATTACAAATATAACACAAGGCTCCACATTAGAGGAGCAGGACTCGACTGTTGGAAGCCAGGGTGACTGGTCAAGTTACATACAAAACACGTGTTCTGACACCAGACTGCATTAGCAGTCATGAGTTTCTTAAAAGTACTGTACAGAATTATTTTTATTTTTAATCATTTATCCCTGACGTGATTTTGAAAAGGGGAGAGATGTACCTACCTGCCGGTGTAATTAGTTTTTCTTTTTGTGGTTGCACAAACAGGTGGGCTCACAGTAGATCCTTTTTTAATCCAATTAATTTGATTAATTGTACAATGAAGTTGCAGATGATGGTTTTAAGTATGTCTTTCAACTGCAGTAAAGTCATTTTTGCAGCCAACCCTTTGAGGATGTTTGGAGTTGTGAACTTAAGTGCAGACTTTCAGTAGCAATCTCTTGTTGTGAAATGCCCAAAGTCTCAGAGCAGTATTTAGTACATAAACCACTCAGGAGCAGCAGGTAAAACCATAGCACCTTCTTCAAGACACTTCTCTCGATTTGTTTGGAAAAAATGGCGGCTCTTTACTCCTAGAGCATGCTTGGTTTGCACGATAATGGATTTACTTTAGTGTCTAATCGAGACCACTTAGTTTTCCTACTTGTGGAACAATCTCCATTACATTAAATTAAACCTCTGCTCTCCGAGCCATCATCACTTCCTTTGGACGGCCTCAATGGATTATTTTAATTTCGATTTTTAATTAACTTTTTAAAACTATTGGAATTCAACTGTTGGCAAATAGCATTTTATTCCCCTTGCCGAAAGTAATGGAGATTTCCAAGTGGTGTTTTATTTTAAACATTCCTACTGGGCAATCGTAGCCATTTAACAATGTCAGAAAGTGATTCATATTCCTCCATTTTGAGAAGGGTGTAACAATGACAACGGACAATACGAGTAGAAGGGTTTTACCACCACGTTCATAAAACTAGTTTTCTCTGCCATGACTTAAGTTGTTTCAACCCCATTTACTATAACTACCATCCATTGTTAACATTTGTATGTATTTAGTTTTTATTTTTTAAACTAATTTTCAAAATTAAATGTGACCCTGGCATTAAACTTGTGAATCCAGTGTTATTTTAATAAAACATTTCAGATTTGCATTTCAGTTGTTTTGGAAAAAAACACATTTCCTTGATTTAGTCAAAGTTTGATCTACAACATAATTTCCTAGTGTCTTGATTGATTGATACTAGCAAGGTTTAAACTAGTATTAAACATCTATTAAAACACATTTCCTCATCCAAGCCTCTTTAAAGCCTTATCTCTTTTTAATAACACAATTGTCATGAAAAAACTGGTTTCTATTTCAAATATTATTACTTATTGCTATCAAATAAATGTTTGGCCAAAATGCATCACATTAAAAAGTCTGAGCTAGGACATCACAAATAGCCAGATTTCAATGTCATAGAAGGCAGTTTGATACTGGATTTAGAAACCTAGCTATGTAAAATAAACACATTATCAGCTCACTCAGTGTTTTATATGAATTTGATTTATTGAATAGCATACATGAAAGGAATCACAAAGGAAGAGATGCATAACATTTTTGCCAGTAGGTTCTATATTTGTTTTCTAAATAAATACTGCATTTCTTGTAGAAAACGATGCATCATTCTCTTGGCCCCCTGTTAAAAAAAATCCACCATCCAGTCCATTTACCCTCTCTTCTGTCACAGTGCAGTTGACTACAGTGAATGCAGTGTGAGTGTGTGTCTGTGGCCTGTGGCCAAACTGTTGTTTGCTGGGAACAATAAACATAATTGGGAATGAGGTTAATAATTGGGAATGTTGCGAGGGTACTCAATGTCACCTCCAGCCTAATGTTTTGCTCATCATAGGATTGGTGTTGAAGGAAGTTATTGCAGTGATGGAAGAAGAGTGGTGGGGGTCATTATTTTTTGATGACTTCCTCTTTCAGCTTTTCGGCCAGGTGTTTTCTCTTCTGGAGTTTCTTCTTCTCCTCTGTAGAGATCTCCTGGAGAGAGACCAGTCAGTGGTTTTATCAGTAAGGACAAACAGTACGACACGCTCCAGCGTGTACTTCTTCAAACTAAACTCAAGGTGAGTTTGAGACAAAGCCTTTATTTTCACTGTGTCAGCTGTGAGATTCAATATCTTCTGCATCAATTGCATCAACAGCAATTGTGTTTGTTACAATATAAATAGTGTTGCCATTCGTTTCTGAACCTAAAGTAAAAATGTGTGGAGTACTGGATGTGAGAAGTGATCCAATACTATGCCACAAGTCAGTCCAGCTTGAGGAACAGGGAATACACCCCACTGTGTGTAAAAGGGAGAGAGACATACAGAACAAAAATAGAGAGAGCAGGAAAAATAGCTAATTACACTAAACACTAGCACTGCACTGCAACCAGCCGAGGATCACCTTCTGTTTGGAGGAGTTGGGAGCATGGGGTGCTGATGGAGCAGGGCTAGGAACCCCGTTCCTCTGGAACTGACCCACTGCCTCCTGACAGACCAGGGCCAGACCAGAGAGGCCAGACCAGACCCGGGCCAAAGGCATTACAGGGTCAAAGCCAGGCCCAGGCATGCAGTAATAAAGAGCAAGAATGCAAATAAGCAATAAGAAAGAAGAATGTTTGAGGAATATGTACACCCGGTTTATGATGAAAGCAGGACTTGAGGACTTGAGGGAATGAGGGATTCAATTAAGAAAATCTGCAAAAAAAAGATGATTGAGTGAGAACTATGAGAGTTGAGATGAGAAGCAGCTCCCAGTGGCATCATACATACAGTACATGGTGTGTTGATAGAGGGTGTATTTACCAGGGTGACAGGTGCTGGGAGAGGGTCAGGAGCACTCTCCTCCGGACCGGCCATCTGTCTGCCGTTCTGCTGTCCCCGCTTCAGAGCCTGCAGCTTGTCTCTCTGCTGCCGCAGGTACAGTGCCCTCTGCTGGAGCTGCTCCTGCTGGAACTCTGACAGCTCCTGCACACAGCACACATTAAAGATACACACCAGCCCTCCATCTCTGTTGAGTTCACTGGAAGCTGCACAACTACAAAGTTGGTATCTCTCTGTTTTCAAACGTGTGATTTGCTATTGTTTTTAATGGTGCCTTCGAGGGAAGGAAAGGTGTCATGGCATTCGTCTGCCAACGACTACAAAATGAGCTACTGGTTTCTTTGGTTGAAAGTGTGAATGAGAGAAAGGTGTCTTCATTACATGTATCAACAACCACAATCATTTTTTTCCTACACATATATTGATTGGTTATTCAGTGGGGAAACAGAATAGAGAGGGAGAGAAAAAGAAAGAAAAAGGCTTACAGTGTATGGCTTGGAGATACCGGCCTCCCTGCGTGCCTCATCGAGACACGCTTCTGCGGCACTCCGTCTACTGCTGCCTTGCTCCTGAGTGCCGGGGCAGGGGTCCACCGGGGGCTTGCCCCCCTTCACCGGTGCTCTAACGGCTGGAAGCACTTTGGAGGCTTTGTACAGACACAGCCATCATTAGATTACATTAGGGGCAGGATAGTCTAGGAGTTAGAGTGTTCTCTGTGACTCTCAGCCCAAAGGTACCTGTGGTGTGTTTGGTAGCAGCTGAGCAGCTAATCTCTTCAGGAGTGTTTGGACCTCTTGGTGCCTCTTCTAGGGCAGCTCTCCGACTGTGTTCCTGCCTGTCGGGGCTACTGGTGGCCTGGGGACCAGAAGAGAACCAGCTGCCAATAGTCAGAAAGGCAGTGGGGTCTGAACATTTGATTGACGTTACTTGCTAACCCAAAACTGGCAACAATGAACGCATGCAATAAACATGTGTTCAAACTGTAGAGGGCAATTTGAGTCCATATTTACATCATATCCTACGCTTTTTAAATGTTGTGCTTTTAAGTCAAGATTTGGACTACGATAAAATATGTTATGCTTTGACTTTTAGAAATCCTCTTACACAAGGAACTGTGTATACACAAATATTTGTGTGTGTGTGTGTGTGCGTGTGTTCTACGTCAAGTTACGGCAAGGTTTTTTTCAAATACCGTGGTAGTGTTTCCATTGACTAGAGGGGGCGGTTCATGTCTGCTGTTGCTCTCTGCCTTCCTCTCAGCTTTAACCTTTGTATAATAGTGACACACACACACACACACACACATACACAGCTTTAAGAGCTGAAAGTGAAGCTAAATGGCAATAATCAAGTGCTTTGTTAAACTTTTCATTATCAATAACTTTGTTATCACTACTATTCAAAGTATGCCATCAATTATGTTTATTAAGCATTCTACATCCAAGTCTAATTAAAGTAAAATATTGGAGGTGAAAACTTTTGTCAGGCTTAACATTTAAACTTTAATATCATACAATGTGATGAAGCCTACACAGAGCACACAGCTGGCAAGCATGTTTTCTCACTTCTGCATGATCCACTGAAAAGGATCACATCACATTTTACTAATTGAACATCTGTTCCTGGAAATACACTGTATTAAGGTGCCACATGCCACAGAGCTCAAACAGAAGCTAAATAGTAAACTGGCCCCATGTCAAAGCTACTGTGTCTGCTCCAGCGGACAGCTCACAGGGTCAGATGTTATCTGATCAGTGCTGCTCATGCTGGGCTCACCTGGGCTCTGCTGCCCAGGCCCTGGGCTGGGGCCTCCTCCAGGGCAACACGGGCCTGCTGGGCCCCCCTGGTAGGAGCCTCCTCTGGAGTCACACAGGCCTGCTGGGCCCCCCTGGCAGGACAGGGCCCCGAGGTGGGGTACACCCTCCTCTGAGACAACCCTTCGTCATACTCTTCCTTTGACTTTCTAGAGGAAATGAAACAAAAGAGTGAGATGTTTGCAATGTAGTCACAGTGCTGATATTGTTATTATATAAAGTGGTTGAAATTCAAATGCCAGAGAACTGATAAATTGAGCTCTGATAAATTGAGCTCTGCTTTGGTTCAGGCGGCCACTTGAGCAATGTTTTCATGCCCCTGAAATTATGATAATTAGTATCACTATTTACCAAGCTGCACACTCAACCGAAATCCCCCAATGGGTCGGCTAATTAATGGCATTGTTGACATGATATTCTCTCAGGACTAAGCCTCACACTCAACGAATCTCACTGATCTGCTGCACCTTTTCTTTCCCTTTTGGATTTGTTGCCATTTAATGAGATGAGATTGAGGAGGTACTCAATGATCATTTAACAGAATAAGGATGATGAAGTGCTTTATCATACGAAACACAGATGTGTGTGTATGTCTATAATAACTACGAGATGACTTAAACAGTTACTTAAAGGTATTATAAGGTAATCATGATTGTGAGGATTATGAACCACTGTGTTGTAACATGCAGGTCTGGTGCGACTCGCTGTTAGAAGTACAATCTGGGCCTTGGCCGGTTAGGATTCGGCCTTGGCAGTTTTGGCTTTGGGAAAAACAAGTGGTGTTTTTGAAAAAAACAAGTGGTGTTTTTGAGAAAAACAAGTGGGAATAACAAGTATGATATCATACAGGGGTGTGTATCAAGTATGTAACCTGATACATTTCTGATTGTAATAAAAGCACCTGAGAAGTGCGAAAATACGGAGAATCGTACAAGCCGTCTCTTGGACCAGAGGTGCCGACCCCGGTGGAGGACCAAA
>OMNS01080915.1:0-11748 GCA_900303225.1 Laemonema laureysi
GCTGGACCATCGTTCTGTTGTACAGGATCTGGACAGAGAGAGACGCAGGTTAGCGCTTGTTTACCTGCAGGTGAGTGTAGAGGTTTACCTGTACAGGTGAGTGTAGAGGTTTACCAGTACAGGTGAGTGCAGTGGTTTACCAGTACAGGTGAGTGTAGAGGTTTACCTGTACAGGCGAGTGTAGAGGTTTACCAGTACAGGTGAGTGTAGAGGTTTACCTGTACAGGTGAGTGTAGAGGTTTACCTGTACAGGCGAGTGTAGAGGTTTACCTGTACAGGTGAGTGTAGAGGTTTACCAGTACAGGTGAGTGCAGTGGTTTACCAGTACAGGTGAGTGTAGAGGTTTACCTGTACAGGCGAGTGTAGAGGTTTACCAGTACAGGTGAGTGTAGAGGTTTACCTGTACAGGTGAGTGTAGAGGTTTACCTGTACAGGCGAGTGTAGAGGTTTACCTGTACAGGCGAGTGTAGAGGTTTACCTGTACAGGCGAGTGTAGAGGTTTACCTGTACAGGTGGGTCAGCGTGCTGGATGTTGTCCTGCAGGTGGCTCATGAGCATGAGGTCACGGGCCTGGTACCAGCGTGAGTGCAGCGCGTGGTGGTAGATGTGGCAGAGGATAGCGCAGGTCCTGATGCGGTCGGTGCGGTCCTTGGCGTAGATAAACTTACAGAGGCGGTCCATGATGACAGCGCTGTCCTCGCCCTCGCTCTCCTCCTGGTCCTGCTCCGACTACAGGAAGCAAGGGCATAGGTCACATCCTGTCCCAGCGTTCCATTAAGATTCAGATGGTAAGACCTTCGACCCCGACCCTCACCTTGGTCTCCACCTGCAGGCCGAGGCTACGCCGGTGAGCCTTGTAGTCAAACTTGTAGTAGGTGTGCATGATGCGCCGCAGGTAGATGCGACACACCTCCTCCGTGCTGCCCTTGGTCTCCAGGTAGGACAGCAGGCGGTCGATGATGCCACACACATGGCCCTCGTCCTTCAGGTTGTCCACGTACTCTGCACACGCACACATTCACACTCGTCTTCAGTGTGTGCATTACAGTGTAAAACCCTCTGTTACAGACCATGAGAGTGGGGGTCAGGAAGGGGGTGGGGGTCAGACCTTGGGAGTGAGGGTCTGTGTTCTGCATGATCTTGGTGAACTCCTCATCCATCCTCTCCACCAGCGTCAGGATACACCCTCGCACTCTGAAGGGCTGGAACACAATTGGCTGATGATGTCACGGGTAACTAAATCTACATTCTGATTGGTTAGATTATACTACAGGTCGCTAAAACAACAGCTCTGATTAGTTAATTATATTACAGGTAACTAAATCAACTGATCTGATTGGTACCTGTGTCTCAGAGATGTTCAGGTTCTCGCTGTCCTCTGCGATGTTCTCTCCGATGAAGATGTTGTTGTTCTCAAACAGGATGTCCAGCAGCTCATCGATGCACTCCAGACACTTCTTCCACATGTCCGCCTGCAGGGAGAAGAAAGTCCATGAAGATATCGGAGTAAGTACAGCACTACACCACCATGCAACACTGGTGGTGTGCACCTTCAGGGCTGGTGGTTACCTTCATGAAAGCGGCGAGGTTGGGGTTGTAGTCGTAGAGGGAGGCGATGATGTTGAACTTGATCTTGACCAGGACGCCCTGGCCGAGGTTGTGCTCTCCTGAGATACCAGCCAGGAGGTGGAGCAGCTCGATCTGGGCCGCTCTGGAGCCAGGAGAACCAGGGTTAGAATCAGGGTTAGAACCAGGGTTAGAACCAGGGTTTGAACCAGGGTTTGAACCAGGGTTAACCAAGAGTCTCCCGGTCTGGAGAGAAGGTTACCTGTCGGTTCCCTTCTTCCCTCTGGCCTGCAGGATCTCGTTAAGCTTCTTCACCACCACGGTTGTGTTGATCTCTGTTCCCTTGGCGAACATCTTGGGCTTCTCCTGCCCAACAGGCAGACGCATTGAGACGAGACATTCTAGACTATATATAATAACACTCCAATGTATTCATGTTCATTCATTCATTCAACATGGGCCAATGTCAGGAACTCCGCTTCAACCATTTGCATTTATTGAATATGAGGAGATATCAACGTTTAAAAAGAAGTGGTTCATACACGCAGAACATCTAAGCCCCGCCCCTTTAAAACATCCAAACCTGACAATTCAATTAAGCTCCTCCTCTCAGAACAACATCTAAAGATGTTAATCAACTTCTCCCCACAGGGAGGTCTAAATGGGTGAGGTGAAGGTTAGTCTACACACCTTGACCGGAGGAAGACCTCCCTTGACCTTCTCCCATTCACCCTCGCCCTCCTCCCCGGCCTCCTCCTCCGCCTCCTCCTCTAGGCGCTCCTTCTTCTTGGCCTTCTTCTTCCTCTGCTCACGCTTCTTGTCCAGGCCCTTCTCTCCCTCCTGGTTCCTAGAAGAGTCCACACACCCGTCAACCACCTCAAGGAACAATGCTTGAGGCTCAGCTACACTACAGGAATCATGCCAGGGACTGCGGTCTTGCTCAAAGACACATGGGCAGAACGTTCCTGATCAAAGAGGGAATGCTAATACTGGTGTATTAACGTTAGCATGCTAATACTGGTGTATTAACGTTAGCATGCTAATACTGGTGTACTAACGTTAGCATGCTAATACTGGTGTATTAACGTTAGCATGCTAATACTGGTGTATTAACGTTAGCATGCTAATACTGGTGTATTAATGTTAGCATGCTAATACTGGTGTATTAACGTTAGCATGATAATACTGGTGTATTAATGTTAGCATGCCAATACTGGTGTATTAACGTTAGCATGATAATACTGGTGTATTAATGTTAGCATGCTAATACTGGTGTATTAACGTTAGTATGCAGGCTCAGCAGACTCACCTCTTGAGGAAGCGGCAGGCGAGGGAGGAGCTTTTTCCCTCTCCTTCATCAGAGCTCTCACTACCGCTATCCACCGTGTCTGAACCCCAGTCTTCATCATCCTCATCATCATCACTGGACGAAGACTCATCCTGAGAGAGAAATGAGTGTATGGAATTAGTGTGAGGGATAGATAGATAGAACCCTTAGCCTCCATTAAAGTGTGTGTATATTAGAGTATCTCCTCACGCCAGAACCCTTGGCCCCCTTAAGGAACTTGTTGGCCTCGGGGGGAACCTCCTTCTTCAGGAAGGACTTGGCCGTCATGGCCTCGTCTCCCTCCTCATCATCATCATCGTCATCACTACCCGAGGAAGAGCCTGCAGCACAGGAAGGAATTATCACACAGAGAACAAGAGAATCAACATCTAAATTAAAGTCAGTCAATATCAAAAGTATGTAAAGATTAAAACTCACCAGACTCCTCTGCCTCCTTCTCCTCTTCCTCATCGGCAGACTCCTGGGGATTCTGGAGAGAGAGAGAGAGAGAGAGAGAGCGGGTGAGTGTCTCTCAGCCAGCCAGCAGAGCACCAGGCTGTAGTAGTAATGTCTGTACCTCCTTGTAGGCAGCGATCTCCGTCTCGTAGTCTCGGTTGTATTTGCGGATCTTCTGGCGCAGGGTGCTCAGGGCCTTGGCGTTGTTCTTGTTCATCTTCTTCTTCCCCTCCTTGTCCTCCCACAGCTGGAAGGAAGTGACACCACAACACGCTGGTAACCTGGTTGAGGTAGTCCTCTAGTTAACTAACCTGGTTAAGGGCTAACTAACATGGTTGAGGTAGTCCTCTAGTTAACTAACCTGGTTGAGGTAGTCTTCGAGGTCGGCCAGCAGGCGGATGTAGAAGGGGGGGACCCCCTCTTTGTCCACTATAGTCTTACTCTTGAGGAACGCTCGACACAGCTGCTCAAACTCCTCAAGACACTTGGCCATGTCTCGGATCTTCATGGCGTTCCGGATGGTCTTGATCAGGTTGGTCAGCTCCTCGAACCTGACCCCCGTCACACAACATCACTATACCAGTAACACACGTATAGACTATAGACTTATGTTATCGTCTATATAGACATGTTATCGTCTATATATACTTATGTTATCGTCTATATATACTTATGTTCTCGTCTATATATACACGTGTTATCGTCTATATAGGCTTACGTTAACAGCTACAGAGACGTATGTAATCGTCAACACAGACTTCTGTTCTGTATATTCTTTTTACAGGTCCACTCACCTCTTGTCTTTGGCACTGCGGACCACCCTCTTGGTGTCCTCCTCGTCATCGCTCAGCAACAGTGACCTGGTGAGGGGGGAACAGTTGAGCCAGGTCTGGTATGACAGATAGCAGCCTGTGTTCAGGGTCTGCTATGACAGATACTGGTAGACAGGTCCAGATCGAGGACCTGGCCTGGTATGACACCACTCTAACACACGGGGACAGGTCCAGATCAAGAACCTGGCCTCGTATGACACCACTCCAACACACAGGTACTCACTGTCTGAAGTTGGGTCCGGCTGTTTTAGGGGTGATCTCGTCGGTAGACGAGGACTCCTCCGACTCGCTGTCGGAGCCGGTGGCGAAAAAACGCGACATGTCTCCGGATGGGGGCTGATCTGGAGGACCGGACACCGTGTGTTACTTTACTCGGCATGAGAAACTAACTTTTTACATTTGTTCAGGCGACGTTGTTGCTCAGGTCTTTACAGACAGCGCAGAGGCCGTGGGATCAGCCGGATAGCATCTCATGCTAACAACATGCTAGCGTTAGCCAGCATCTCATGCTAACCAGATGCTACCGTTAGCCCCATGCCCGCTAACAGCTGGTCCCCCTGGACGGGATGCTCTGCTCCGTGTACAGCCGCGGCTGGTCGTGCGGTAGTCCATCATGACAGCCGTATGCTAAGTTAATGCTAGATGACGGTCGTCTGTGAGCTGAATGCGGAACCCCGGCGACACGGAGCGGACGTGGCGGGGAGCTAACGCTAGCCTGCCGCTACTACCACGGGTGGAGACCACGGCCTCCACACATGCCGGCACCAACCTCCCCAACACGCACCAACCAATACCTACAAACACAGCCGCGGGGTCCCGGGGACTTACCTACGTCCTTACGGAAACGGTTCTGTGGTGTACGAGGTCACTTTTGGTCGTCTTTAAGTCCAGTTTTGCGACTAAACGCCACAAATGAAGGCGTGCGGAGCCGCGCAGGACACTGGCGTGGGGAAAGGAAGTGACGTCAGAGCGGCAACTCATACGGATGGTCCACAAATGTGACGGGGGCTGAGCCTGGTGCTGCTGCCGCCTAGCGGACACATCTTTATTACCATCCATTTACCATGTAGTCGTTTAGGACGGTGTTTGACAAACGTTTTAGTCTTCTGTACACAGCAACCATCAACATATTTAACAAACCTTCCAAATATTAGTGTGACGCTGTAATGTTTGTTTTGTAGGTATTGTAGCAACTACTGGAGACGAAGAGGCACTGAGAGGATGAGGAACAGCGACTCACTCCCCACCACCACTAAGGCAACGCACACAAAAATGTTTAAAAAAAGTTTATTAAATTCATTTAAAAACAAAGAGCATATTTACAGTATGCTGATGTGCAGACATGGAAATTAAAATAATTAACATTTTATAAACTATGAAATCACATAATATATAGATTACAACGATAACAAATAACTAGAATTAAAAAAATATATGGTAGGCCCATTCCAGGCTGGCTTTGTAAAATCCTCAAACTGTGGCCTCTGGGCGCTGCGTTGGGACCCCTGGGTGCTGCGTTGGGACCCCTGGGTGCTGCGTTGGGACCCCTGGGTGCTGCTTTGGGGCCCCTGGGTGCTGACTGGAGAAGTAGGCTAGTCTTTTACAGAGCGTCTTGAGCATTCGGCACGGCAGCCCTGACAGCTGCTGTGTTAAAAGAGTCTGGTTCCTCGCCACCACGTCCTCACTCAGTCTAGCGGAAGAGGAGGAAAACGTCAACAACAGATCATCCTCTGGTTGCCAGCGGCGACGGCTGCCTCCTCGTCTTAAAGACACACGTTTGAAGTTCTTTTAGACAAGTAGAAATACGTTTAGAATAGTCTGAGGGTTAGGGTTCAGGGCCCCTAGGGTTAGTCTCTCAGGGGTCAAGGTATTCCTACCTGCTGAGGGAGGAGGGCTGAGTCTGGAAGACAAACACATCCTTGCAGTGATGTTGCCATGGAGACCGCAGAACCGCCACCTGAAACAAACAAACATTCAATTAATTGTTTTAGTCAAACAAGGTTTGCTTGCAGAGTCTGCCATGTAGGTCAAAGTAGCTCATGTGTGGAAATGCATTTTGTTAAGACTAGATGTGTTGTTTTGTAGAACAGTGCTGAGAACAAGAAGTCCGGACGACATACTGAGTCTATCTGGATGGAGAAGTTGACACTTCCTCCGAACACCACCACCTGGTCCCCCTCGCCGCGACACGCAGTGTGCCACAACCTGGGGGGCGGAGCCACAGGCGAGCATGTCAGCTGATTGGTTGGAGCAGTGTTCCTGCATGGGCTTGTGGGGGGATGATTTCAATGCATCACAGGTATTTTCATGTGTGGTCCCTCTCTGTACCTGGGCTTGTCGTGGTGTGGATGATCCCTTCTCTCCATCCACTCCTTCCTCAGCGTGTCAAACTGCCAGGCATCACCTAAGAGAACACACACATTATTCACATTCAACGTCAACTGAAAAAAGAAAAGTCTGACTTACTGCGGGCTCTGGATTGGTCGACGCCCTCCTCATTGACCCCGAAGCCTCCGTACAGGAGGAGGGTGTGGTCAGATGTGGGCGTGAGGGTGTGCATGGAGCGACCAATGGGGACGTGCGACGACGAGAAGTCACTGGTTGGAGCGAGAGAGTGTTTGTCATGAAGCGGAAGTGATGGATCAGTGATTATTGATCAGTGAGAGATGGGAGGGGTGTTACTAGTAAGTCCAGCTCCAGGTCTCCAGGTCCAGACTGTACAGGTCCAGATCCTGGGAGTCCTGTCAATCAAACACACTTTCATCAGTGAAGTGAGTTACCCAGAATACCCCAGGGGGGGGTACCGTGCCACCCAGGCCCCTGTCCATCAGTAACCCCTCTCCCTCCACCAGATCACTCACCAGACCTCCACAGACAAAGCCTCTGGTGCCCAGGACAGCGCTAGCGTGGCAGCCCCTGGGGGAGGGGGCTGGACCCTGGGGGGGAAACAAGGACTTTCTTAAACCCAAGAATGCAAAGAACGGGCTTCACTTCGAAGAATTAACTGTCAACACAAAATGAGCGTGTCCAGAACACCTCTGGGTTTGGGACGGTACTTGGGCCCCAAGAGATGACACGAGAACACAAGTACAGTCTCTCACACACACACACACACACACACACACACACACACCAGAGTAAGCGACCACCTACTACCCCGGTAGGCCTACCTGCGTCTCAGGCGCGCTCCAGGTGTTGGTTCGAGTGTCGAAGACGTTCACCTCATTGTTCCAACCCCAGCACCGGAAGTATGTGGTCCCGATGGCCACCTGTCAGCACACACACACACACACACATATATTATATACAGTTGGACCTGGTCCATGAGCCACGTTTACAGGCATACATCATCATCCGTAGAAGCTTGCGAGGATAAATGGTCCTGCTGAAGAAGAGATGGAGGTGTGTTTGTTTACCCAGGACGATTCCTCCATGATGAAGCTGAGCGCCGACGTGTTCCTCACCTCCTGGATAGTCTTACAGCCATAGCCCCCGAAGTAGATCAGCCTGACGCCATAGAAACATTCAATTATCGGCTACAGAGAAACTTCTGTGACTGTGTGCAAGAACAAGAGAGAATTAAAGAAACAGGGATCACTAGGATACAGCCTAACTGGGTAGGATACATCCTAGCCAAGCTCCTGAAATTGCTAAAACTTTACAGATGTCCAGACCTGTTTTTGTGGACCCAGCAGGTGTGTTTGTTGCGGGGTGAAGGTGTGGTTCCTTTGGTATCAGTTATCCTCCTCCAGGTGTAGCACTCCTCCGTCAGGTCCACGCTGAAAAACTACAAATACCACAACACTGAAAAACTACCTGGGGCCTGTTTCAACAGCAGGTTAGGATACGTTTAAACACAACTCTGACTCATGTGAGCGCTGCCCTAGCTGTCGGAATTCTTGGTTTCAGAACAGCTGATGTAAATCTCTGACAGGTAGAACCTGAAAAATACCGTTCATGACAGGGTTCAGGTGAGGTCGTCAGGGTGTACAGCCTCACCTGGCCAGGTGAGGTCGTCAGGGTGTACAGCCTCACCTGGCCAGGTGAGGTCGTCAGGGTGTACAGCCTCACCTGGCCAGGTGAGGTCGTCAGGGTGTACAGCCTCACCTGGCCAGGTGAGGTCGTCAGGGCGTACAGCCTCACCTGGCCAGGTGAGGTCGTCAGGGCTTACACCTCACCTGGTTGGTGTAGCCCACGGGGTCACAGCCAGCGAAGACGTACAGCGAACCATTGAGGAACGCACCGCAAGACCCCGACAACTCTGAGGGGGCGTCGCCCTCGATCGCCCTGCACACCCTGAGAGAGAGAATATGAAATGTATACAGAAAACTTTGTTCTTATGTTTCTACATCTGGATAGCATTTGTATTCTACTTCACATCTCATTGTTACTTTTCATTGTTGTATTTTTGAGATGACTTGGATATGCTAACACTCTCTTTCCATGTCAATAAAGCCCTTTCAGTTACATGAAGTACTCCACTGAGCTTGTATATTACTCATGGTGAGACATGTATTGTATTATCACTATACAACGCATGTCAGTGAGCATGCAGTCCGATCTACGATACCATCATCCATCTACAAATACAGCAGCCTCCAGCCTGACTGAGGGCTTCAACTTGAGTTAGTGACATCAGCTTGTAGGTCGAAGATTGGGAGACCTTCCAAGTGCGGGAACAGTCCAACAGCGGCCCTCACGCCAGCCTGACAATATGAACGGTCATCTCACCACTCTCCACTGTCGAGATCACACTCCCAGATCTCGTCGCTGGGCAGGACTGAGTCTTCCCCTGCAACCATCTGACCAAGCAAGCAGCCAATGGATTTATTACAAACACAATGGATTTATCACAAACACATTCACATTTTGTATGCAGGTCAACGTAACAGTTGATCTGACCTGGAAACAACTCGTCTGACTATAAACAAAGCATTCTCGGTTCCCCAACAGCTGTGAAGCGTTTGGCTTTCCGCTTCCTCAAACCTTAACAGCTGCTCCGGTAATCACCTGGTAGCCTCCCCACACGTAGAGGATGTTGTCGTCAATGAACGCCGTGTGGTCGCTCCTCTCCAGGCGGCTCTCCGAGTCGTACAGTCGGGCTTCCATTGTGGACGCAGCGCTCAGCGAGCTGGAGCTGCACCTGGTCCCAGCCTGAGGTATCTGGACGGGCTGGCGTTTGGAGGAGCGATGAAGCTCAGGAGGAGGGTTTGGAGAGTTATGTCAGCCAGAGTAGTAGTAGTTCGGAGGTGACCAGGTTGTGTGTACCTGCTGGGGAAACGGGACACCAGCGGAAGAATGCGATCCAACACGTTGAACGGGATAAAAGATAATTGAGTTATTTTGAGTGACGACAGACGCTCCCTCCTCAGACCTGTTCTCCAGGACTCATACAGGTGACATCACAACCACCGTCGCCTATCACCGTGTTGTCCAGCCTGACGTCACTATTGACAGCTCGGTGTGATTGGATGTGGAATTAAAACGGACCAATAGAATCTCGTCCCTCATTAAGGAGACCATGCCCAGGTGTGAGAGGCGCGTACTGCGAAAGGTTTCCCCCATGGGTTAAACTACTATCTTACTACGCATTTCAACGGTCAAAGGTTTATTTTTTAAATTACCTGTCCACTTTATATTTTAGTTCCCATTCGTAATTTTAACACAAGGTGGCGCCATTTATATTTAAGTCCAAATGCATCGTAACCATTACTTGTCGACTCATCTATCTCTGCGCTCTATTGAGGAAACATCCAGTGTTTATTGTTATAACCTCAAAGTAGTGAAAACCAATGAATTAAGTACACACACGGAGATCATATTTCCCAATGTTTTATTTTACATTATAACCACTTGCATGTAAGCAATAATATAAATGGGATGAGTTTGCTAAAAATATTCTGCACTTGTTTTGGCAGAGTTAAGAGCCCTTACAGTTCGCCCAGGTTCTCCCTCACTTCCATGAGACCGATGCTACTCTAACAACCAATCAGCACACTGGAATGTTTCCCTCCAACACCACCAATCAGAGGTTAGGAACATTAGTTAGTTTTACTGCATTCTTTATCGTCACATGGATGAAAGCTGTGTGTGTGAGACCCTGATCACTCTAACAAGAGGGTCTTCAGTACAAAAGAGTTACGCCAAACCTAGTTTTAAATCTTGTAAATCACAACACCCGTGTTATATTTCCTGTAGTTTCTGAGTCGATACACATTCAACACATGGAGATGAATCAAGAGACTGATTATGAACAGAAATGACAAAGCATCACCTCATTCATAACAGACACACACCATCTGATGTGTGTGGATGAAGAAGGCACCATGTGAGGTTCAGTTAAAACACCACACCTCTGTAAACATGAGCAGGAACAGGATTGGTCTCTCAAACCTAAGAGCAACAATGGTGATGAGGAAACGTCCTTGGCAGCAACCTTCTCCACTGTAGGAGCTCTAGAAGACCACAGCGTAGCGAAGCAGGCTACAGCACAACGTAGCTGCAGTGTAGCATAGCCTGGCTACAGCACAACGTAGCTGCAGTGTAGCATAGCCTGGCTACAGCACAACGTAGCTGCAGTGTAGCATAGCCTGGCTACAGCACAACGTAGCTGCAGTGTAGCATAGCCTGGCTACAGCATAGCAGCATGTAGCAACGGCCGTAGCGTAGCTACAGTTTACCGCCTGACTCATCAAAGTCTTCAGAATTGCACTTGAGGTGTCCTATCTAAGAAATAAATAAGAGAAGTCATGCATTCTGCTCCTCAGTCTGAACCAGGCTGGTGGTTCCAGGCTCAACCGTCTGCCTCGGGTTAGATCCTCCCAGGTCAGGTAGGCCTGGTGAAGGTCCAGGTGAGGGGGTGTGGTCAGTCCTGGTCTCTCTCCAGGTACTTCCTGAAGCGGAGGCAGCGAGGGCAGGAGGAGGAGCCCAGCTTACAGGCAGCATGGAACACAGCCTTACACTCTGCACACCTGGAACACAGATATATCACTATCACAACATGACATCACCACTATCACATGATATCACCACTATCACAACATGATATCACCACCATCACAACATGATATCATCACCATCACAACATGATATCATCACCATCACAACATGACATCACCACCATCACAACATGATATCACCACTATCACAACATGACATCACCACTATCACATGATATCACCACTATCACAACATGATATCACCACCATCACAACATGATATCATCACCATCACAACATGATATCATCACCATCACAACATTACATCACCACTATCACAACATGACATCATCACCATCACAACATGACATCACCATCACAACATGACATCACCACTATCACAACATTACATCATCACCATCACAACATTACATCACCACTATCACAACATGACATCATCACCATCACAACATGACATCACCATCATCACAACATGACATCACCACTATCACATGATATCACCACTATCACAACATGATATCACTATCACAAAATGACATCACTATCATAACATGACAATCATTCTGTTTACATTACAGGACAAATGAAAGAGAGGATTGAATGTTAG
>OMNS01080920.1:0-14127 GCA_900303225.1 Laemonema laureysi
CAAATATGTGTATTAACTCGATGGGATACATAGACAGTATTGAGACTATAGTTGTGTGAATATGTAAGTGTCCCCATGGGGGTGTGGGCACAGAGTCCCTGTCCTAAGTCCAGTTGAGATCTGGCTGATAATCAAACACTGAGTGTGCCAGAAGCAACCAGCTGACTATGCTCAGCTCGCAGTCCCCCTGAGCCAGACCTTTAACATCAAGCTCCTGTAACCTTCAGTACCCGGACATATAGGGTAGAGCCCAGCTACTATGTTCCCACTATGTGGGTTGTGCTTTGATTTAGGAGATCACGAATGCATAATTAACGGTGTTGATATTCTTCTGCTATATTTGTTGCCACGAGTCACAAAAGTGTTGATACTCTTGCACCTGTTGCAGGATACAGCACAGTACAAGTAACATTGGCTATAGTCAATAGCTCTTCATTATGCCTATTTACAGTATTATTATTACTACATTATATTTTCTATGTTTACACACACACACACACACACACACACTTCATTTCATTTAATCTAATGTGTCCTTCATATACGTCTACCACTCTACATTATATTCAATCAGTATGTGCACATCGATCAACATGTGAAATTGTTGACCCATAGGCCTACATGTTTCTTCCATCTGAGAATCATTGCCAGACTCAGGTCTGTGGTATCACATCCAGAGCTAGAGATGATCATTCACGCTTTTATATCATCCTGGCTAGACTACCGCAATCCCCTTTTTACCTGCCTCAGCAAGTCATCTCTGGACCATCTACAAATGATCCAGAACGTTGCTGCAAGGCTGCTGACCAGGTCCAGCAGGATGACTTGCATCACACCCATCTAGTCTTCTTTACATTGGCTTCCCATAAAGTTCAGGAACCATTTCAAGGTCCTTTTACATACAGAGCCTTGCATGGCCAGGCACCTGTATACAGCTCTGACCTGCTCCATCCTATATCACCAGTAGGTCACTTAGGTTCTCTGACCAGGGCTTACTGGTCATCCCTCGTCGCTCGACTCAAAACAAAAGATGATCATGGCTACACATTGCTTTCTGCCCACTCAGAGAAAGACCTGGAGGTTTACCAGAGCATCGCGGACCTCACCGTGAAGGCCAAGGACGAGGCGTTCTTTAAGTGCGAGGTTTCTGATGAGAAGGTGAAGGGAACCTGGTACAAGAACGGTGTGGAGGTCAAGGCTAGCTCCAGAACCCATATCACTCACATCGGCAGGTGTGTGTGTGTGTGTGTGTGTGTGTGTGTGTGTGTGTAAAAGTACAGGAAAGCTTTATTAAAGGTGCTGTAGGTAACTTGTAGGTAACTGTTGCCTGTCAATCACAGTGTGTGAAATTAAACACTTCTCAATGGAGGAGAAACATAGTGAAGCAGCCGAGAGGGAGGGGGTGTTATTTTGGTTGTTTGTTTGGTAGTTTCTAAATCTTGCTCTCTTTTACTGTAATGGTCATTTATTGCTGTATTTTATCTGCTAGTACCTGCATACCAAACCACCCTTCTAACCCACCATTCTCACTTCCAGATGTTTTTTTGAGAGGTTTTGCTTCCTTATTTCACAGAAAACCAAAACCTTTTTGAGCTAGTCCCCACCCACTATAAGTTAAAAAAAAACTTCTGGTAGACACTTTTTTAAATTTAGGGGAGGGGCTATGTTGCTGTTATTGCTGTTATATTGTTTCACTATCCCCACTCAGTACAATCACATTTGGAGGGGTGTAGCCAGAATGTTTGATTGACTTTCCTGGTAACCCAAAACAGCCAATAACAATAACACATGCAATAGCATGCGTTACCCATAGGGGGCAATTTGAGTATTTGAATATTTACTTCTTATCTTACATTTTTAAAACCTTTGCATTTACGTGGAGAATTGGAATTGCAACCCACTATATCACTTTTCGTCTAAAATACATTAGGGTAGGGTTTGGTTCAAGAGCCCTGGGATTGGGGAATTATGTCAGATGCCATTTGAATACGGGACAGTGAATGTGAAACATGCACTACCTGATAGTAACTCAACATGTGTGCACGTTGACAACAACCCCCTAGTTTACAGGCTGCAAAGCGCTGCCATATGTTGAAGCACAGGATATTTGATGTTGACCTTTAATCCTTACAGGATTCACAAGCTGACCATCGATGACGTGAAGCCAGAGGACGAGGGAGACTACACGTTTGTACCAGAGGGCTATGCTTTCAACCTTTCTGCCAAACTCAATTTCCTGGGTAATCGGCATCAATTAAGCAACTAGATATCAAACAAAACATATATAAAAATACATTTCTAATAATTAAATTCCAAATAACAAATTCCAATGATTGTAGTTATTGTTGGGGTTATTGGAAAAAATAAAATGACACATTTTCTCCTTTTCTCTGTGTTCGCCTGTAAGAGGTGAAGATTGATTACGTGCCACGGCAAGGTATACCACTAAATTTTTTCTTTCTGTATTTGGTATTCAATGGAGAAAAAAAACAATTCTATTTGAATTACAGCAGAAGAAAGACCATTTTTGTAATCTCTTGGCTCATCGTCCTCAGATCCTCCAAAGATTCACCTGGACTGTATGGGGCGCAACGCGGACTCTACCATTATAGTCGTAGCTGGCAACAAACTGCGGCTCGACGTCCCCATCACGGGTGATCCGGCCCCAACAGTGGTCTGGACCAAGGGGGAGAAGGTACCATAGTCACAGAGCCATACATTGTTTGCCGTACTCTGGTCAAATGCCTTAAAACCTAACTCTGGGCACATCCAGAGTTCAGTAGGTAAGGCCTGCTGTGAAATTCTCAAGGTTCAAAATGCCCATTGCCACCTTTAAAAAAAGCTTTTTTAAATTCTTCATATATACAATTAACCAGGCGGCACATGAATGTGGCTTCATAGTGGCTACCATTATAATAATGAATGTTGTACTTGTTCCCAACTAATACACTTATATGTGGGACAGTAAGATACCTCATTGGTATTCTGATTCATCTCAGAACTGTGAACAGGTAGGAGGCCACTAACAGCTTCACTGGCCTCAGGTGAGAAGGTAGAGCCCTGGGCCTGCTAGCCAAAAAGAAGAAGAAGAAGTTCTCTTCTTCTGTTACCGCTTTGCTCTGCTCACACGTAGGCTAGCGCTGCAAAGCCGGAGGGTGCTGTGGACAAAGGAAAGGGCGCTCTGTCTTGGACCATGAAGGAGCATGGGAAGGTAAGTTCTGTCTAGACCTAGCGCTAGCTCTGACAGGTCTTGTGGCCTTGTGCATGTGCCCACTCTACAGCTGTGAATCTTCACAGTATCTGGATTCAAGAAATGCACCTGTTTCACTTTGCATTTTTTACTGATTAGTTTTTGTATTTTTGCATATCTGCAAATCTGTGTGTACTGGAAAACCCAGTACACACACAATGCATGTTGAAAGTCTTGAGAACATTAACGACATCTTTTTTTCTTTGTTTTCTGTACTGAGCTTTTACCTGGCACTCCAAAGTAGATGCCAGGTGACAAATGCTACGGCAGTTAAAATTCAGACATGCAGGATTAGGAACTTTTCCTTTTCGTAATTCATTTTGAACACAGCATATTGCATGCTTGGCCTGGACTCTGTCCTGTATTTAGATCCCACAAAGTACTGGATGGCAGTGAAAATCATGCATGTAGCAGTAAGCTAACTCCATCAGGTAAGAGCATGTTCTGAATCTCCTTCAGACACACGCATCACAGAGGGGACTCAGAGGTGTACAGTAAGTAAGTCCCACAGCGTGTTGAGTAGTCGCTGACTCTGTAACGCTGCAGACAATGTAACAACTGTTACATTGTGTAGGTCCTGCGTTTTGACGTCATTGTGTCAAGCCATTCCTTAATAGTAGATCCCTCCCTTTTTTGAAAGAACTGCATTGAGGGCGATAATATCATACAAAAAAACATATTTTAACCCCTGTGGTATTCACCTCAAAAGTTACTGAACTAATTTGCAAGTCACCGTCAACCAAATAGTAGGACCTGAACCCTAGACTATAATCAACCAGCATGTTGGGGGGTGCAGAAAGGGTTGAGGATACTCACCATAGACTGTATAAAACACTAACTAGCACTAGCACTGAACCTGCATGGGTACAAGTGATGCTCCACGTCATCAGCTTTGTTTGAAAGGCATGACGTGTACCTCTTGAAAGGGCTGTTTAGCACGTGTAACGTGTAGCAGAGAATGACAAATACAGAAATGACACGCAAATACTGGTTGAGTAGAAGTATCATTTGCAGAATAATTATTTTGCAAGCCATACATTGTTAGCATAACAGTGTAGCTCATAAAGGATGGTGGTGTTGGAAGTAAAAATGTGAAGTATTGACATGTGACTTACGGATTGGCGCAGGTGTTGACGGGGGGAGACGGGAGAGTCCATGTGGAGAGCACTATGGGACACTGTGTGTTCACCATCGAGGGGGCGGAGAGGCAGGACGAAGGTGTCTACTCGGTCATCGTTCGCAACCCAGCTGGGGAGGACACTGCTGAAATCAACGTCAAAGTTGTCGGTGAGATGGAGTTCCCACCCCCACCCACTCACACACACTCACACACACACACACACACGCTTGCTTAATACTGTAGTGGCAAGACTAAATACATACATAGACACCCCCACATGATAAACGAATACCTAAAATAAATATCATAGTAATTATGTCTCTTGGTGTCACCAGCTCATGTGTTCATATGTTGATCTAATGTCCACACGCCCTCCCAGATGTGCCGGACCCCCCCCTGGCCCCCAGGGTGGTGAGTGTGGGTGAGGACAGCTGTGTCGTCCAGTGGGATCCCCCTGCGTTCGACGGGGGTCAGCCAGTCATTGGTAGGAACTCAGGAGGGACCAGCGGAGTCTCTTTTCTCTGACCAAGCCAACGCTCATTAATCACTGGCTCCGTTAACAGGCTACGTGCTGGAGAGGAAGAAAAAACAAAGTTACAGATGGATGAGGTTGAACTTTGACCCCTACCCCGACACAACCTACGAAGCCAAGAGGATGATTGAAGGCGTGGCCTATGAGATGCGAGTCTACGCTGTCAACGCCATCGGCATGTCTAGCCACAGCTCCGCCTCCCAGCCCTTTGTACCAGTCGGTGAGTCTCCTCAGGGCACTCAAGCACTGTCCACCATGACACTTTGAATACACATACGCTCTGATTCACGCAGAGCAATTTTGTTGCACCTTATTAAAAGGTTTAAGTCCTGCTCTTCCTCCACATGAACCATCAAGTCACTTGTTTTATCGTCGCGCCAAGACAGCGACCGATGGTTAGAAGGATGGATAGGTGTAAGGCTGGGGCAAGGCAGCTGATGCACTCGATCCCCTTGCGGTACAGTCGGGTCATGTGACGTATTGGAGGTTTCACTGGGGGCGTGGCTGCACTGTGTGTCAGGGGCTGGACACAATGATCCATTACAGGTGCTCCTAACCGACAAACCACTATGAAGGTGTTAACGCTAACATTAACCAGGGACTGTGTTATCATTCGTTTTTATTTTATTTTATTGTATTGTTACTTACATGTACATAAACACTTAAAATGTATTAATTATAATTACCCTAATTAAAATGTTGTAAATGCTTCTGATATACATTTGTGTGTGTGTGTGTGTGTGTGTGTGTGTTAGCACGTATGTGTACGCACATGTGTATGTATGTGTGTGTATAATGCATGATAGTATAATTAATGTTTCCAAAACTGGCTCCGGAAATCGATTGATTGCTAAAAATGGCAGGCTTGATACATTCATGCATTCACATTGAACAGGCGTCTTTTTTATAATAATGCTGTACGCTCTACTGGACACAGTATGGCCAAGTAAGGTATGCTATGAGGCGCTGAGCATCTGCACCAACTCTAGAGCACTTACAGTATCTCCTGTGACATGTGATGCATGCAACACATTGGAAGTGACCTTAGACACAGCAGCTCAAATAAAATGGTATTTGTGACAGAAGCTCGTAAGAGAGAGAAGCTTTCAGTCATCCGTTTACTGCTTGTATATAGTTTTAGCACCCGCGAAGTCTAAGTGCTATCATCAATGTATCCGGATAGCCCATCTCTCGTAAGACAGCTGATTAGGAAACCATCCACGGCATCCTTCTCTATAAATAATGCCATGTTAGCATGCAGCTCAGCCAGCAGCACCAGCTGAGCCTTGCTGCTACTGGGGGAGGAAGACAATAGAGAGGAGGGAGAGAGAGAGAGAGACAATCGAGCAGAGCAAGGTGTGAGGAAAAACACAAAACCCAAGTACAACAACCAAACTTGAAGCAGCAGTAGCAGCAGCAGAAGCAGCAGCATCAGCAGTGCTAACTAAGCTGGTAGAATGACGAAGCCAAAGCTCCCGGCGACCGCGGAGAAGAAGCCACCACCAGAAGACCCAGAGAAGCCACCAACCAATGAGTCAGAGACACACTCGTCTTCTTCTAGTTCGGAGAAGGAGGCTCTAGACCTTGAAGCCCCAGACGGTGGAGCAGAGGGAGAGAGTCATGAGAAGGAGGCTCCACCAGTGGAAGGTGCCCCTGGAGTAGACATCTCTCTCCCAACTGAGGGGGAATCTGAAGCACTGTCCCCCGGAGACCCCAAGGAGCCTGAACCTGAGCCAGAACCCAAACCTGCTTGCAGTAGGCTTCTTTTGATTTCAAATTCTAATGTTGTTGTAGCCATTGGATGTTATTCTGAAAAATAAGTAGAAGTAGTTAATGGTGATATAATGACCTTGAAGAGTATGGTAGTACATAGATGTGCATGTATTGGTCATATGACTCAAAGAAATAAAATTCATTATAATATTTGAACAGGCCTGACGGCCTGTACAATAAAGTAAATAAATACAGTGTCATATTTTGTTATTAAGCAATAGTGTGATGTAAGGCTAGGGCTGGATTGCCCACATTTGTGCGTGTGAGTATTTGACAAAATCTCTGCAAAACAAGTATAAGTTGGTTTTCAAAGTATTATTTGTTAGTTATAGCTCATGTTACCCCGTGGACATTCTTGTATGCTGTCATAACCTGCATGTAAACCTTTGAGCCATTTAGTCGGATGGTGAAACCATGTGGAGCTAGGTTAGAGGAAAGGACTAGAGGAAATGTCAGAGCATGCATAAGACCTTCAGCGTATTTCTGGATTTTTGTGGTGCCAGCAATTTTCTGGACTGTCAACGTGTCAACAAGTTGAGCACAGTTTGTTTTTTTAAGTGGTTAAGCTGAAGTACATAGCAAAGTCATGACATCATGATGTTGATATATTTAGAGAAGCAGTAACAAAAATAGTTCAATAAAAAAAAGTGCAATATGATAACCATGGGAGAAAAAAAAGACATGTTCCTGTTACCTGAACGACCATCATGTAATGGTACCAACTGGTCAAATGAGAGTTAAACTAGATTATTGATATGATCATAAGCAGAAGACTTGAACACGTCATTGCCTACCCAAAGCTATGGAGCAGATTTGAATGAATCAGCCCAACTTGGAGTAGCTCCAGAATGAGTCCCAGTGGTGCCGTATCGACCACTGGCTTTCCTCAAGACCTGTGTCCTGTGGTTCAGAAATCTGCTCGCTTCCACATGCTTCTTCAGCACCAGTGCAGCATCCAGCCATCCATCCGTTTATAACCACTTCTACTCCAATAATGTTGCACAATGACATCAGATGAGTTACCCAAATGTCCCAAACAACTCAACCTCCAGCTCCTCTTGGGAACCCCTAATTGTTCACAGCCTAGTTGGGAGATATGAACATCAGCCATGTGGTCTTTCATCAGGTGCACGTGCCTCATACACCTCAGCAGGATGTGTCCTTAAAGGATAACCAATAAACTCAATTGGGAAGCATTTAAAGTTAAGGAGAAGCAGCTCTACGTTGAGTCCCTGGATCACAAAATTCCTCAGCCTAGATTAAGACTCAGTTGCCTTAGCTGCACTGGGCCCCCGAATCCCTGCAGTACCATCCACAGAAACTCCAGAGGAACATCATCAACAGCTTTCTCCGCACATGGAGACTGAGTTATCAAATTTCTAAGCCCCTTTGATTGTCCAGATTGTCGCGAGAATCTAAAGATTGGATCCACTGTTCCATCGCCAGGACCATATGAGTCTTCTTTCCACCACACTGGCTCGTGGTTTTTCCTGAAAACAAGACAAAGAAAACCCCAAAACAACCCAGGGGCCGACTTTTGACACTTCCTGGCAGCTGCATGCAGGGTCTAGAACATGCTCCTCTGGTAATCCTTGTCCCGTCTCCAAAGTTCTTCCGGCGGTATGGGTTGAGGCATTCCAAGCAAACCCTCCGTGTGCACTGTGGCTTTACCAAATCTGTCCGACAGTTTTCACCCCTGTTGGATCCAACCCGACGAACAGATGGTTATTACATTGGTTTACAGCTCTGCTCCCCTCATCACTCAAGTGTCTACAGCATGTGACCTCAGGTCTCATGAAAACACAGCATAAAGTCGATCCCCTCTATTAGGCTACGTATACTGTAAGTGCTCTAGAGTTGGTGCAGATGCTCAGCGCCTCATAGCATACCTTACTTGGCCATACTGTGTCCAGTCTGTTCAATGTGATTGCATGAATGTATCAAGCTTGCCATTTTTAGCAATCAATCGATTTCCGGAGCCAGTTTTGGAAACATTAATTATACTATCATGCATTATACACACACATACATACACATGCGCGTACACATACGTGCTAACACACACACATACACACACACACACACACACACACACACACACAAATGTATATCTTCATACAGTCAGGGTTACGTATGCATTAGCATAATAGAAAGGATGGAATGGGATCTGAAAGAGTTATTTTTGCTCACTCACCCTAACTCAAAAACATAATGACCAATAATTGTGTGCCACCATCAATCAGACTTACCTAAAACCTAGTTCATTGTTGATTTACCATGCATCAGCAATTTCAGTTTTATCTGAATATTTATTCTGCTTATTACTGCTTATTGCTTATAATAAACGTTTATTAAATCAGTGACATGACTTGAACTGCATGACCAGCAACACCGGCCACAATTGAAACATGAAACCATCCCATTAAAGCAGATAAGATAGAGAAGATAAGTCAACCAGGGATGTCGGTTATGTACTGGTATCTACCCGTTGAGCCTCTCTCGCATGCAGCATATCCCACGTGCAGCTTTACTCTGTCTTCCCCTAGCTCCTACTAGCGAGCCCATTGGACTGTGCATTGATGACATAAGCAACACCACCATCTCGCTGAAGTGGAGGACTCCTGAGCGGGTGGGCGCAGCTGAGCTGGAAGGATATGGGGTTGAGTACTGCAAAGAGGGCAGTAAGTACTACTAAACATTTGGCAAGGAGAGCAAGACGGGGTGGCAAGGGGCCTTTTCATGCTTCATTATATTGTTTTGGGGAATATATGTGGTATACAGAAAATTATTCAATATATGAAGTGACTGGATTACTGTTTACTACTGTTTACTGTTTATTTAATATGACCTATACATTTGAGGGGGAAAAATTAATATTTGCTGTATAAAAATCATTTAATATATGAAGTGGTGAGAGCACTAGAGCATTACTGTTAATTCAACATGGCCTATTACTATGTGAGAGAAAAAAATTGTCAATGACAAAATGATCATGATCATACACTGATGGTAGTCTGGCAACAGGCAACCTGACAGCATTAGCTTCTGCTTGTCACCTATTTAGAGGAGGCTGTTGTCTGGATTCCATTAGCATGAGAGCTTTTATGAAACTACCTGCTTCCCAAGGGTTTCACATTGTCTGCATGTTGGAGTTGGAGGGATTTGTGTAGCTATGAAATCAGTTTATGTTGTTAGTCCCTTCCTGTCCATGCACATAAATCTGATATCATGGAAATCCAATTGCTGTAATAGCAGTGCCATGTTCCCATTTGTGATCGACTAAAGAGTTGAAACCGACTGCCTTCTGTTCTGATTCACGTGTCACAGCCGACGAATGGGTGCCAGCCTTTGAAGGTCTGACTGACAGAAACTCGGCGGTAATCAGAAATCTTTGCACTGGAGATAAGCTACAGTTTCGCGTGAGGGCCTACAACATGGCTGGCCCCAGTCCGCCCGCCACACTGGGGCAGGCCATCAGCATCCAGGAGATTATCCGTGGGTATTTCTGAAATGATTTCTGTATTTGTTTCAGAAATTATTTTGGAGTATTATCAGTACTGTTTGTTTGTTTTTTTGTTTGGTAATTTTTTTAGACCAAGGCTTAAAACAAACCTGAGAACCCAAGAGGAAATCCAACCTTGTTAAAGATATCTATCTTTATAGACACTTATCACAGAGGTGTCGTCGTAGGAGGAACACAAGTGTTGCTCACAACACTAATTATGGGTCTGCTCCTTTTATGTACCAGGACACGGGTAGTAGACTTATCTTACGACGACACCTCTGTGAAAAGGGTCTATTCAGGTCACATGTGTATATATATATATATATATATATACCCCACTACCCTTGTATGCATGTTGCTCTATCTCTATGTTGTATATGTATAAACGTTCCTCCTCTTCCCATGGCCTGAACAGAGCGGCCCAAAATCAGGGTTCCCAGAAACCTTCGCCAGACTCTGGTTAAGAAAGTTGGAGAGACCATCAATCTTGTGATTCCCTTCCAGGTACACTATAAACTGAATCAAAGAGCCCTCCGAATCGAATTCAAATTGCCTTGTATCCAGGTGAATAAAGACACTACAGAGTACCATGTTTGAGCCAACAGCTACTTCAAATTGCTTGTCCCTCCATATGGACCCATTATGTTGACCATTACCCATTCTTCTCATCTTGTCATCATCCTTGTTACTCACTTTGTTGAAGTTCATGTTATATCATGTGTTCATCTTAATATAGGGATGTAATGCTGATGTCATGTGTTCATCCTCATATATGGCTGTAATGCTGATGTCATGTGTTCATCCTCATATATGGCTGTAATGCTGATGTCATGTGTTCATCCTCATATATGGATGTAATGCTGATGTCATGTGTTCATCCTCATATATGGATGCAGGGTAAGCCCAGGCCCAAGGTGACCTGGAGTAAAGACGGGGAGCCCCTGACACCCGCAGACGCCAGTCTCCGCAACAGCGAAACAGACACCATCCTCTTCATCCGCAAGTCAGAGAGGAAACACTCTGGGAAATATGACCTCCAGGTGCAGATTGAGAACGTGGAAGACAAAGCCAGCATCAACATCCAGATCGTCGGTGAGGAAAACTGAGGCCGAAGGGTTGAAACTTGGACATGGAATGAGAAGCTGGAGTACTAAAGTTAGAAGTTATAAATGTCCCCCGTATTAACAGGTTGCACTTTTGTTTTGGATAGACCTCCCAGGATCCCCCGAAGCCCTGAAGATTATGGATGTGTGGAGTTTTAACGTGGCCATTGAATGGAAGCCCCCAAAGGACAATGGAAACTCTGACATTATTGGTTACACCGTTCAGAAAGCAGACAAAAAGACCATGGTACGAGTCTATTGGGGGTGACCCTCTCCACGCACACGTATAAATACACCCTTAGATCACATCTCTCACACATGTTCTTTAATACCAGCTTATGGACAACCGAATGCGTCAGTCATACCTTTTCTATTTCTTGAAAAGATAGAATTAGATTCAACTTTATTGTCATTGCACAGAGTACAAGTACTAAGACAACGAAATGCAGTTTAGCATCTAACCAGAAGTGCAAAGAAAGCAGAAAAAGTGCAGAGTATGTATATAAATATATATGGATATGTACAGTATGAAATGAGAAGATATATACAGACTGAATGAAATAGGTATGTAAACAGTAAACAGTAAACAGTAAACAGTAAACAGCAGCATGGTAGTGCAAATATGGCATAATTATACATAAAGTGCAGGTGAATTATAAGTGATGGTAGAGGTAGATGGTAGAAGTAAAAATGAGAGTAATTGTGCAAGTAAATAAATATGTACAGTAACATTAATAACAGTAGTGCAAATGTACAGTGGCTGGAAGAAGGTGCATGGCCATCCAGGCCAGGGTGGAGGGCGTAGGTATAGTCACTGAGGAGGTAGGGCAAGATAGTGTTTGTATCAATGGCAGTCCTGACTGTAGCAATAGCTATCCTGTTGCTCTGTAACTGAAGCATTGGCTTCTGGTTTTGGTTTTCTCTTGGGTCGCTAACCATGAACCACAAACAACCCAAGGTAGCTAAACTCCCCATTATACAGACTCAAATGGGTCATATAAATATATGTGCAGCATGTACAAGAGGGAACGCTGCCCGGCCACCATGGGATATTTTAGCCTCCCTTGTGACAAATAAATACACTGCCCTCCTTGGTGGCCAGGAGGAGTGATGCATTGTGGGTGTTGGATGTGTTGGATGTGAGATATTAAACCAACACCTTCCACCACTTGCTGGCCAGAGCACAGAGCCGCCTGGAATGCCCTAATCTTAGCCTCCTAGCCCTGACCCCACAGGGGCTGTACAATCATACAGGTCCATTCTCCTCTCCTGATAATACCCCTGGTCATGTTTCACTAAGGTCATTCTTAGATTCTCTTCATTTCTCCTGCATCCCAGAGTAGCAAGTGTGTGTGTGTGTGTGTGTGTGTGTGTGTGTGTGTGTGTGTACGCGCATGCGCAAACGCGCATGTGCGTGTGTGTCATATTATCATGTTACAAACATCATTATCTGTTGAATGTCAGGCATAACCTGAAGTTCTAAATCAATCTCCGTGCTTTGTTCGCATTAATGAGCAACATTACACCATGTGACTTTAAATTGAACTATGGGCTATACATACTTAAAAGGAAATGTGATATCTAAGATATGGTCGATAATGTGAATGAATATGTGAAACTGAGTGGTGTGGATTCTTGAACAGGAGTGGTTCACAGTGTTTGAGCAGCACAGACGCACCAACTGCGTGGTGTCTGACCTGATCATGGGGAACGAGTACATCTTCCAAGTGTTTGCCATTAACCAGGTTGGCCTCAGCCCAAAACCTTGCACCTCCAAGGACAGCGCCTACATCGACAAATCAGGTGGGCATTGTTGCACTATAGGACCATGGCTAACAGTCACAGGTTCATCATCCTCCTAATGATGACATTAACGCTGTGTTCACTACTGTTCAATATGAATTAACTACTTGAGTAACTTGTGTGTGCGCGCACTCTGGACTAACCCTAGTTCCACAAAGGTCTGGACATGCGAGGGGCCACAAAACAGACACATCATCCCCCACAAGTTTTCACTCTTTTTTTCTCCCTCCAGGTATTCGTTACAAGTCTCCTAACTACAAGGAGCACGACTTCTCGGAGGCCGCAAAGTTCACACACCCTCTGGTCAGCCGCTCTGTCATAGCCGGGTACAACGCCACCCTGAGCTGCTCCGTCAGAGGCATCCCTAAGGTACTGCTGCTGTACAATCTCAAACTACTACTGCAGTTCAAATCATCCTTTCCCTTTTGCGGGAGATTTTAATAGTTTCGGGGGGAGAATGTGAATTCAAACATGAGCTTCATCAACAGACATGGATGATCAACAGAGAGCAGGTTTGTTTGGCAGCAGCCATACCATGAAATATGGTGCTCAATATCCTAACTTAAAACTTGAAAACATTTATTGCCACTGAGAGGTCTCTCGATCTCGCAGTAGTCACTTGATCTTGGGTTATAACAAAAAAAATTATATCAAATTGGAGAAAACAAAAAAAAATGAAAAGCAAACTCATATCATTCATTCCTTACATACATACAAAATTACATCGTTTTTTCCTTTACCTCTTTTGCGAGAATAAAGGTTCTGTAAATATGGTCATGGTTTATTAACCTGCGAATGCTACTCGTGACATATGCTAGTAAAGTGTTCTGATATGTAATAATGTTGTGCTTTCATCAGCCCAAAGTGACCTGGTACAAAAACAAGGTGGACATCTCCAACGAAGCCAAATACAGAATGTTCAGTAAGCAAGGTGTTCTGACGCTGGAGATACGCAAGCCCTGCCCGTTTGACGGGGGCGTCTATACCTGCAAAGCAGTGAATGACAGCGGTGAAGACGTTGTGGAGTGTAAACTAGAGGTT
>OMNS01080926.1:0-13261 GCA_900303225.1 Laemonema laureysi
AGCAGGTTTTTGTACAGGGAGTCTGTGTTTCCTGTCACTGTGGGCCTCAGAGCACAGTAGTACAGAGCAGAGTCAGACAGCTGCAGGTTCTGGATCCTCAGAGGAACTGAGGAGTTTTGGATTTGGGCATCAAATCTGTCTTTGTGGAACTCTGCAGCATTAAGTCCGTCTCCATACGTGAAGCGTGACAGCATGAACCTGGGGAAGTCATCGATTTGTTGTTTGTACCAAAACAAGCTAGTACTACTGGTCTGAAAGGTACAGTCAAGACTAACTGTGTGTCCTTCAGTAGCAATGACATCTTCTCTGGTCTGGATCACTCTGTCTTCTCCGTTACACTCTGGGGAAGAACAGAAGATGGAGATTAACGAATGAATCAACTGAGATCAGTGATGAGAGGAGAGTCAACAAGAGTCTTTGAAGAGTTACCGAGCCAGAGAGTGAGAACCAGGATGTTAGTCAGCCAGTGTTCCATGTTTACAGTGGGAGGGGAAGAGAGAGGAAGAT
Organism: Laemonema laureysi; assembly: GCA_900303225.1. Lineage (NCBI taxonomy): Eukaryota > Metazoa > Chordata > Actinopteri > Gadiformes > Moridae > Laemonema > Laemonema laureysi. The sequence continues at coordinate 508 of OMNS01080926.1, forward strand.
AATTTATACTCTGATGGAGAAGGACAGTGACATCACTGACCCCTCCTCTTCATCATTCATGCTAGAGCATCTCAACCTCAATGTTAATCACAAATATGACAGAATATGGCAAACATTTGTTTGCCACAAATATTTCAAATGAGACATGAAGATTCAAATCCATGCCACTACTCTTTCTTAGCGGGACTGGATAGCTGTGAGGTTTTTGTACAGGGAGTCTGTGTTTCCTGTCACTGTGGGCCTCACAGCACAGTAGTACAGAGCAGAGTCTGTCACTGTAACAGAGGAGATCTCCAGATCCACACCAGTCTTCCATTCAGTCAGTTTAGTAGAAAACCTTTTGTCTGAACCAAGAGACTCTGCTGTGATACCAAGCCCTGAGATATACAGCAGGTACTGTGGAGGTTCTCCAGGATACTGATGGTACCAGAAGAAATAATCGCTCAAAGTAGCAGTTCCAGAGAACCTGTAGGACAGAGTCACAGTTGTATCTTCTAAACTGTTCTCTTCATTCTTGACAGGAGTGAGGTCCATACTATCAACACCTGTAGAAGAGAAGGTTTATCTGTGAACATGTTTCCATGAAGATACAAGTCCCTTTTAATCTTTACTGTACATAATCTCACGTGGGCCATGACTTACCTGTTAATTTACAAACTACAAGCAGAAAGAGGACTGACATCATCTCAAACAACATGGGAACACCGGTACTCACACTAGCTTCCTGTATTTCTGTTTTAACATACAGTGTCTTTACTTGACTCCTGGTGAATTCACCTTTCTAGATGTCCCTCCCCTAAACCACAGACAATGAAAAGTGCTCTTCAAGTTCTTAGTTAGGTTTTTGTACAGGGGGTCTGTGTCTCCTGTCACTGTGGGCCTCAGAGCACAGTAGTACAGAGCAGAGTCTGTCACTGCAGCAGAGGAGATCAGCAGCTCCACACGACTCTGTTGTTTGACATGTTGGATGTTCAGTCCTGGTATTGGTTGCGTTATGTATCCTGAGTAGTCCATTATAAGGAACTGTGGTGCGGAGCTAGGATACTGACGGTACCATAAGAGACTATTAACTAGAGCGCTGTCGTATGTGCAGGAGAGCACCACACCAGCATCTTCAATAGCATGTAGGACATCCTTCTGTGGACTGATGCTGTCTTCAACACTTTGACCTGAAATTAAAAAGGTGGATTCAGTCAATTAATTCAGACAATGCTGTAACAAACCACTGAAGCATCATCAAATCAAATCTACAATACAATGATGTTTGGGACAATGATGGCTTTGACTCATTTGGAGAGGTAACTGAATTTGCTGCATTGACAAAAATCTTACCACATAAAATGCAACATACCACAAGTGCAAAGAGCATCATGTGCCGATGCTATGGAGAGCAGAGCGAGTTAAAGTAGAACGGGAGCAAGAATCACAATCAAGTTTCACTCAACTGTTTTGTTGAGGCCGGCTCCTCCCATCTTATCTCCAAGACTGTCCAATACATCGCGTTAGGCTTCTTTCCAGTCACATCCAGTAGAGGGCGCCACAGCAAAAGCTCAGTACATAGTTCGCTAGATAGGTGAACTCACTTCGCTTTTGCTTTAGTCGTGTATGGCGCCAAAAAAATAAGAGCACACTAGATTGAGTTGAGTTTTTTTTCCAAGGAGAACCAACCCCCAACACCACTTGTAGATTGGTTTGCATTGTAGATGACTCCCTCTATAGGTTAAACACATGCTGTTGCATAACGTGTAATGCATGCAACACTTCGACTAAAGTCAAGTCCATTTGATTTGTATTTAATCGCAGTTACAGTGCCAAAGGGCTTTACAGGCCATATATTGATGACACCCCCAAACATGAGCCCTCCAAACTCCCTTAATTATCAAGGAACCAGGACCAAGGGGTTGGTTCTCTGGGCCTCACCATACACAGAGCCAATTACTGATTCGCATGGTATCTCCTCAAGAGGAAGGGTCGGTCCTTCATGGAATGGATCCACAAACTTGAATATTCCACTGAAACTCTGGGCTGCACCTCCAAGAAGGAGCGTACAACTGCTACATCACCATTTGTCTGTATGCATCTTTGTTTTATTAGCAGCTTTGAATACTGAAAAACGAATCATACAACCAAAATGGTTGCATTAGATGAAAATACAAGCATGCCTGAAATGTAGTGTTCTAGACAAGGGTTGGAATGCATTATATTTGGATTCTCAGTGACATCATCTGTGGAATGTTTTTTCCCCGCTTTCTTCTATAGTTGTCCTAAATAAAACTTTTCAAGGGAAAATGTTTTTTTAGTATTATTATGTCTATTGCCCTCTTACCCTCTTCTGTGTTCCTTCTGGGTTTCTTCCCCTGGATTTGTTCCTTGCACTTTAGAGTTCTTGGTGTTAGATGATGTTGTATAATGTGGGCCTGTGTAGCCCTTTGAGACTACCTGTAATTAAGTGCTACTAAAATCAGAATAGACTGGACATGATCACAGATGCTGGCATGGAATGATCTCTGACATTCAAGGTAGAGGCCCCTGGGTCATCGTCCTCAAGCTAGTGAGACTCAGGCTATGTCTAAAATTGCTGACTCACTCATTAAACAGCGCAAACTTATTGTTTTCCTTTTCTGCGACATTTCAAAAGTTGTTTTAAATTCGCTTGACAATCAGTTGGAAACTAATTATTTGTGCTCAAATGTTGGATCAAATCGGGCATCAATGGTCCAACTTCTCAGGGAAGCTGTACTGCTTCAAGATGTGGGGCAACGCAGTCGATAGCAAAAGCGCACATCTTTCGTAGGTAGTAGGACACCGAGTCCTGCTCTGCTATTGTCCAGCTGGGCCTTCTCCTGGCCATCCTCCATCTTCAGGTCCAAGTAGAGCAGCAGCAGACACAGGAACTGCTTGATCTCATTGATGGCAAATAACTGCCCAGGACACTTGGAGGACCCTGACCCAAACGGCATGCGGTAGTACTTGAGCTTCTGTCCGTCCTTGAAGAAGTCCGTCTTCTCTCGTCCTTCCTCAATGAAGCGGTCATACTTGTATGTCTGTCACCGTGGAGATGGAGAGAAGGTCAAGGAGAAGGTCAACAAGTGGTTCCTTTCAAAAAGGGAACTGCAGTTTGAAAATGCAGCAAGCTTGAGATCGTCGACATGCCTTAGCTCCACAAAGGGTGATTGTGGTCTAACCTGAGGTTCTGTGAAGATCTCAGGATCCATGTGCATCATCTGAGGGTAGAGGGCGATGACATCACCCTTCCTGACTGCAATGGCGTGCTGCTCATCCAGCTGCAGAGAGAAGTCCTCCTGGGCCACACGGATGTTCATGGATGCCGAGGAGAGGCGGAGGGTTTCGTTGATGGCACTCTCTAGAATAGTGTACGCCATATGTTACAAGGCTGCACCGGTACAAGCACATTGCTATGCTAACATCCAATTCATCATATTGTTAAACTAATATCAAATTTTCTATTCTATTCTTCGTAACTTCCACAGTCATCTACTAGGATATATTGAAGTCAAGTTATTGGTTGTGCTGGGCAACTCCCAGTGTCCACCTGTAGAGGATTCTGGTTGTACTGGGCAGGTCCCAGTGTCCACCAGTAGAAGACTGTACTGGGCAGCTCCCAGTGGCCACCAGTAACAGAGTATACTGGGGACCTCCAACATTGAATCTAAACTCACCCATGTAGACGAGCTGGTCCAGCTGATCCTTGCTGATCATCACCTCTGGTTCCCGGGGGTCCTGGGATTCAGGGAGCTGGAGGACATGGTGAAGCTCGTGGCGAATGGCCTGCAGCGCCTCCTGCTGGTTGATCAGGTAGTAGAGAACCCAGAAGGTGGCCGGGACGGTGTTCCCCACTGAAGCCCACAGTATGGCGAAGTGGTGAGCTGCAGGCCAACACAAACACGTCATACACTCAAGTTCCTTATCACTAGAACCTGCACACAGTACTGATGATATGATATGATATGATATGATATGATATGATATGATATGATATGATATGATATGATATGATATGATATGATATGATATGATATGATATGATATGATATGATATGATAAATCCATCCACTCACAACTCAACAATGCAGGGACTCTAGAGGCCCGAGCATTATGGCCCTTTCTCCATCTAAAATCTATTTATTCTGTGGTGCAAAATGGAGGGATAACCGTGGAAGTGCCTCTTCCTCTCAAGCAAAGAGTTTGGAGGAGATAGATGGACGTTAATTGAAGCCTGAACTGGGAAGGAGAATTGGGGGTTTGGGATAGTCTAGTCGTTACAGTGCTTGACTGAAGGGTTGTGGGTTCAAATCCCAATGTCTGTCGTCTAAATAACTAGAATAGCCTTGGATCTAGAGGACAGACCACCGTACCTGCTTTATCGGTGTCACTGAGCATATCATAATGCTCAAACAACTCTGACCGCATGGCAATGAAGAGGGAGGTGTTGGACCAGCACAGCATCCTCTGGGGCAGGAAGTAGCGGATGAGCTTCTCCCTGATGGCCTTGGTCCTGCCCAGCAGCCAGATGGGGATGCGTGCCATCAGCAGGGGGAACATGTTGTCGAACTTGGTGAAGTGATGGCGTAGGGCGGTCATGTCGCTGTGCCGGCGGGCCTGGGCTGGCGTTCCGTACAGGGTGAGGAAGGTGGCCTCGAATATGACACTGCTGCAGAAGTCGTAGAGGCCCCCAGTGGACCAGTCCTTCCTGGCCGCCTTGGGGCCTCGCTCACTGCAGCTGCCACCACCGCCCAGGAAGTCCTGATGGAGGACCAACTTTAGGTTACCCATCATGCTCTCTGACAGTGGCACCAGGTTGTCCCCCTGCAGGAGACGGAAGGAGCGCTGGATATGGTCGCTCATGCCGGGGAAGCGACTGCTACCCACCGGCGGGTAGCCAAAGGTTACTGGGGCCACCTGGTCAGCGAACTCGTGGAAGTCCAGCTGCCGGCCGTGTTTGATGATGGAGGGGTACAGCAGTGGGTTCATAATGAAAGTTATGTATTTACCTGGAGGGAGGGAGAGAAATTGAGTTTTAATTACTAAACTGATGAACCTGTTCGGTCAGAAAACTGGAAGAATTGTCATGATGTGTATCATCATCAATGTAAGAGAATCAAACCATTTTAAACACCAACCTGCTATGTACACAGTGAACATGTCACCATATTTCTCCTGATTCTTTTTAAGAAATGCTTGTGAATCCAGTCCAAAGTCCAGAGCCTTGCCCACATAGGGAATCCAGCCTTGGATCAGTGAGGGCTCGCCTTCTCTTCTGCCAAAGTACAGAAAAGTACAGTTCAGTTGGTATCTCAGGCAGACCACTTCCAGTTGAAGAAAAATATGTATTAGTAGCCAAGGCAACACTTTTGTATTTGGTGGTATGGCTCAGTTTGGGGAAAGCTGCCTGAATGGGCGGGAACAGAGCAAATAAACCCTCACAGAAGAACAGAACCAGCAGCAATATGATATCACATCAAGACAATTTGATTGAATAGGCCTTAACCAGTTCCAACGGGCTTCACAGGCGCATTACACGCCACGCCCTAACCCTCGGCCATCAGCAGAGCCATCACTGGTTGCCAGGGGCTGGGTGTTACTGGCAGTTTCCCACAAAAATGTGAATGGCTGGATGTCAATGGACTTATACGAGCCGTGGGCTGACCCAGTCGTCTTTTCATGGTTAAAAAAGTAAAAAAGCAGTAATTGGAGGTCACAGTCTAGTTTAGTTGAGTTTAGTATAGTTCAGAGCTTATATTGACATAAACATGTGCTTTATGTCTGATATGTGCGCCAAACACTCATTGACCCATCAGACAATGGAATTTGCAGTCAACAAATCACATCACTCACAATCACTGGCAAGCTGACACCCACTTCGTTTTGACATGAGTGTTAATTTGGCAATTTAAGTTCATATCTTCAGGTTTATTTATGCAGTAAGTTAACGTTAAAGGGGTGGGAAGCGAGAGCAGGTGGTCTAGTTGACTTTACTTTGTGTTGATAATTTAGGGGGCGTACCAAGGGTCCGCGGCCCAGTGCGCGTTGGCTCATTTAGAACGGCTTCGATATGAGGATGGTTGGTTTTACATTGTTTCAGTGTTATACAAATGGTTTGTTTGTTGTGGCCTGGAATCCTTCCCCACCCATTAGCCCTAGTTTAAAACAGTGACATATTAAACGAATGCGTTTATCTTCGGAAGCATATAAATTCCGCCCTTCCTGGTTTCCTGTGGCTGTCGCTATTCGCAGGTTTTATAACACGGGAAGAGTCCAGATTACTTAAATCTCCAAACTACTCATTTATTTAAGCTTCCACTAATGTGCGGCGATATGGCATTAGTTCCGCCTTTACTTATGTTGCGAGATACGCCCGTAGGGAGCTCTGTTGAGACCTGTTCAGACTCGGACCGTACTTTGGTGACTCGGGTAACGGGGACTCGACTCGGACCGTTCTTTGGTGACCCGGACTCGGATAATGGGGTCTCGACTCGGACCGTTCTTTGGGGACTCGAACACTGGGGACTCGAGGTGTAGTGACTCGACTACAACATTGACTACAACATGCATCCAAATGACACAAAAATGTATTCGTTATATCGAATAAGTTTATTCAATGCTTTACCTAAAAAGAAAATAGGCATACGTCTCATATTTCGTAATAGGGTTGTTGGTTTTGGGGTAATAATAATAAAACATGGAATAAAAACGCTGCGAAAAAAGAAAAACGGGGTGGTTTCTTCCTTTGCTCAGCGGCTGTTGTTTATTAGTGGACATAACTTAGTGTTGACACAACCCTGGACATCTGCTACATTCCAGCACAGCAGCAAACCACACGCTGCCGACGACTAACTACTTTAAATGTAGTTGGTAGTTGAAATATTTCCTCCAAACTCACCGTTTCCGGCCTCCTAGCAGCAGCAAGAGAAAGGACAGGAAGCCGATCAGCGCCAGCAGCAGCACGGCCAACATGACGACTCTCTCGGTCCGACAAGCAAACCTGGAAGGGGCGTCTTGACAGGACTCCCGGGATCACGGAATGAGTCTGAATTTCTCTCGGACCGAGAGCTTCAGCAGGGCGGACGTGACGTCCCAACCGAAGACCCGCCCCGTTCTGGAGCGTCTCGAAGTGCTTCAGTGTGTGGCGACAGTAACTTCTGAGGACGTCCGCCAACACGACGCGTTTGCCTGAATGGGCGCACATTATGGCGGCTACCAAACGGGCCTTGTGGAAAATAGTTAATTATTTTGCCATTAATTAAACATGTGTTAATTAAGCATGTATTCAACAATAGGACTGGGATTAGCAATACATAAATTACAGTGTGATACAAAACAGTATCCAACAAAAACTCCCTTATAGACATTTAAAAACAAAAACCCTAGACTTAATTATCTCTTACAAGCAGATATTTTAAAAAGAAGAAAAATAACAGATTATTGATCATCATTACAAGCCATGCCTAAACCTACCCGTTAGCAACATGGGAGTTTCACCCCAGATGTGTGATGGATCGACTCTCCTACCGGTTGGTACAGTCCACTGGCTGGCGAAATAAGGGTTCCACTTTTTAAATGGCAGGGCACGAAAAAAAGTACATACATAGGATGACTATTATGGAGGTCTTAGGAATCACAAGACATTTAATAATAACCCTAACCCTGACTACTGCAGGGCTGACACACACACACACACACACACCTGAGCAGTTTTAAATGAAGCAGAACCACTTCATTGGATCAGAACAATTTGCAAAATACTGTCATCTGTTGTCAATGCAAATCCATGACTGCACCTCTGCACTTGGCACACATCACTGTGCATTTTGTTTCCAAAACAAGGGCACATACCAGAAAGCTTTCCAAACTATTGATACGGGTACAAAAGTGAGTGATGATCACTCACATACGCAGTGGTTCCCCAAGGCTTCCCACTGCGTATGTGAGGCTTCAAGACACCAACCATACATCAGCTACGACGGATACGATCCGTTCATCTTCTGTTCTCCTCGCCCCAAAAACACAAAACACACACACTTGGGAGAGCATTTCATTTGGTTGAGGAGGCGGTGGGTTTATCTCATGCATGTTTGGCTGTGGGCAGGAGTCCACAGACTGACTCACCACTGGGAGACACTCCAAGAAAGACAACATAACATGATAGCGAGGCCTTTACAGCCCGTAAACCAGCTAGTACATGTTGTACTACAGCCCGTAAACCAGCTAGTACAGGTTGTACTACAGTACACCACTTGTGGTGTACTGTGCACCACTTCCTACAGCCTTGTTCGTGTTCTACAACGTATATACTGCATGTTCAATGTGATGCACTACAACCCAACAAAGCACACCAAACTGGGGAACATGTCCTTCAGAAACCCAAGACCGCAGGTCTGAAAACCACTCTTACAAATCCACTCAGCAAAGGCACAGCAGACCGCTCAACCCATTACATACCACTGGGAAACCAACTCCAACAAACATATTTTTTCCATTACAGACACATTTGTATCATCGTTATAGAATTGTACGAAGTGACATTTCAGCATGCACACGTCTCCAAAAAGGTTTGGTCCTAAAAAAGTAACAAGACGGACCATGCAGTTTGGTATTGGTCCAACTGGGGGTCTTTACAGAGATCCACACTGTGGTCTTCTGGAATGGCAGCCCAACAACTCATATTGTGCATGAGAGATCTTGGCTGTATGACCAGGAACATGGATGTGGTAACAAGTCTCCTTGGTAAGAGTCAGGCCGGTCCTTTCCATCTGTCCGGCTGAGGTTCTGGACAGACAGGGCGAGGCCCCACTGGGTCACCAGTAGAAAGAACGGGACAGGAAGTTGGCAGCCGCTCCCAGCCAGGTGGCCCCGTCCTGCCCGGAGCCCACGCGGGAGACCGCCTTGTCGGGCTCCTGGGACGGACTCTCCTCCTCGGGCAGGTAGTCCGGCAAGTCCATGTTGTGCTCCACCTGTAGAGAGCCGTCCTCCGTGAAGGGGATCAAAATCTGAGGAAATAAATGGTGTGGATGAGGAAAGACAAACAGAACTTTGTTTGGATAAACATCAAGTCAAACATTGCAGTTTATGCAGCCAATTCAAAACGCCAGACTGTTGTATTGTCACTCCTGAGACGAGCATAAATACAACGGTAACAGACCACGCGACGAGAGCAACCCTTTACTGTGTGGATGTGGGATATCTTACACATATTCGAGACAACAGCTGAAAAGCAGAACCAACCTCTTTTCCATCCTCTCCTTTCACCACCTGCTGGGCTGTCAGGACCTCGGTGGAGGCAATGGCAGACGCTAGCGCCTGGAGGACAAGCGGCACAAAGCGTAACAGAGGACATAGATTATAGAGGTTGTTTACAGGCCTACCGTTGCCTTGCCAACACCAGACAGAACGCTAGGCTAGGCTAGCTAGCGCTAGGCCAGTTAACTACCTGAACTAACTTAAGCTGCTGTTGTTGATGATCTGGATGACATATCCTTGCTTTTTTTTCATTTTGTCAACATGGCTGCAAGCTAAATGTTGCCCTCGGGTATCACTGGCTAGGGAAGCCAATGATGCACATTAGGATGAGGGTTGGGCAGCAGGAGGAGATCTGACGAGTCTCACCTCCGCCTTGAGGTCAGAGCGGATCCGAACGATGCACCTCTTGACGGCCATCTGAAAGGTGAAACTAATCACCCCGCGGATCTTCAGCAGAGCCTCTTCGCACAGAGTCCTGCGGCTCTGTTGACAGCATGAGGAGAGGAACACGCTGGTTTGACAGAGACACTCCTAGACAAACACTTCAACTTGCTTCATGCATGCTCTGTGTGCAGACATTTTGATTGTACAATGAGTCAGCCAGTTGGCCCACTTACAGAGTCGTCCAGCCCGTTTATATGCAGGACCACCGTCTTGGCCCGCTTGTTGGTGGAGCCCAGAAAGAACTGGGCCTTCCTCCTCCCAGATGGGGCTCCTTCAGCCCGCTCAGACTCTGGGCCGCTGGACGCCTGGAGGAGCTCATACACCTCCGAGGCAAGAAGCTTCGTCTCCCCTGGAGTGGTGGTTCTGGGATCCAACACAACAAATGGGATTAGTGTGCATGTAATGTTTCCAACAGCCAATGTGTTCAGACGTCAGTGTCCACCCAGATATATGACGGGTAGATCAGGCAGCCCAGTTTGTACTGGGTAGGCTGATCTATCCATCATACATTTGGATGCTCCTGTGATGTCACCAACGGGTAGGCTTGTAATTCTCTAACCCTTACTTCTGTATGACATTCTGAAGGCTCAGCATCATGCCCAGTTCCCCCTCCATCTTCTCTCTGTTGGCTCGACATTCTGCCAAGTACCGCAGAGCCTGGTGGGGACAACAATGGAACAAGCAACAGAGACTGAAAGTTGCAGCCAATCATAACAACAGAGACTGAAAGGTGCAGCCAATCATAACAACAGAGACTGAAAGTTGCAGCCAATCGTAACAACAGAGACTGAAAGTTGCAGCCAATCGTAACAACAGAGACTGAAAGTTGCAGCCAATCGTAACAGAGACTGAAAGTTGCAGCCAATCGTAACAACAGAGACTGAAAGTTGCAGCCAATCGTAACAACAGAGACTGAAAGTTGCGTAATCACATTAGGAACATAGATTGAATTCAGAAATCCTGATTAGAAACCATTTGATCCATTGCGGTCCAAGACCATTTAGCTTCATGCCATGGACAAAGTCAGAGCATCTGATCTGCTTGTGGTCTTGGTCTGTGGTCTGCTTGTGTCCATGTTTCCTTAGCCCCAGATGAGTGTCCTCCGTCATTTGCAGTGGTGACAGAGCGTGACAGCATGGCGAGGAACCCAGACCCAGAGGCTATGGGGCTAATGTTTTCTCACCAGTAGGGCAGAGTACACGACTTGGGGGTTGGGATGGTCCAAGAAGAGGATGAGTCCAGGCAAGCAGCCTTGGTCCTGGACGATGGCTCTCCGGTTCATTGGGTCGGCGGCCAGATCCCGCAGCTGGTTCACCACCAGCAAGGCCTCGGGCTCCCCACTCATGGCTGACTGCTACCTCCAAATATCAAATCACCTGGATACCACAGAAAAACACAACTGGAATACATTCAAAACATATATAACAACACACACACACACACACACACACCAAAATGTATCTCAAGCCACTGAAGACAAGCCAACGTTCCAGTAAACTTGCTGTTTGCAATTAGCCTAACGGACATTTTGTATTCGTTAACTGGATTCGTTTTAATTAATTTGATTGGCAGGGAGAACATTCAGCGAATACGTTCAACACTTGGCGCGCAGCAGACGGCAGGTGGGCAGACTGCGCCCATAAGCGGTTTGAACATCCGCTACCGTTTAGGTGGAGCCATCTATGAAACGGACACCGGCAGGTGTTAGTATGAATGAATAGCGTCGCTCACCTCGGACGTTACCAGAATACCGACCACAAGGCTCGGGAGGAGAGCTAGCCCGCTCGGTTCTTCACCGGGAAGTCACGCAGACCGAGGAACGCGTTGACGGCACAGCAATAACATCACCGCATTTCAACGCAAAAGAAGGTATTCTGTATCGCAATAAAAAGCATAGACCGCGTATAGACAGATGTGTACCGCTACATCATGAAAGATGATGACACTGGATTGTTGTTGGCTACGCTTCCGGGTCGAATCATAAAAATGGTCACCTGTTCAAATGCGCGTCTATGATTGGACATTTAGGCTTCCGCTAACTTCCGGCCAGTCCTCCGGAATGCTGTAGTATTTAAAGAGCCAACGCCCTGCAACAGCCGTCAGAAAATATAGTTCGTCTATTAGTGTTACGTTTGGGACGAATTAATCACCCCATTGTACTTTCATATCGTCAGCTATTTCGCTTTGCACTCAAATTGTATAACGTATAACGTTTATTTATCTTAAACGATAAATGAATGTGTACGTGTTGTAAAGGTACATTTGCATTGTATTGAAACGCAAACGAGTGACAATTGATTTTATTATTGAAAATGTAATAACTGGCAAATATAGCAAAATATCAATATTTGGCAAGGTTTTCACAAAATAGTTTGTCATGGAAGTTCCTTCACACAGGTGACTTGCATCAAAAAGTCTTGGCATTTTCAGAAAATACAAATTTCACTTTACTATGAAGAGCACCCGTGTCCTTCTAGAACTTTTGTTTATCAGACATGTTTAAAGAAAAATTCTAAACCAACATGAAAGATGTCAAAAAGCACAAAGGTACACATGTAAATGATTTACTAAGACAAAAACATGTTTGGTCACTTAAGAATTTAGTGCATAGTTTAACTTCTGCCCTCCAACTGCCTTTAAAAGAAAAAAGCTCAACTTTTATGGCAAAAATGAATGTGAGTTTGTGGCTTGTCAGTATAAATGGGCAGAAAGTGTGTATTTACTATCTACAGTAATGGCTGGTACATTTGGTAAGGACCGTAATGGCTGATGTAGTTGTCTTTCCCGTTTTGGGAAATATCAGCAACTGAATAGTTTAATGATAGTTCCCACTTGGCAACATAATCATGCTTGCAAAAAGGGACTGAATGACCTCCATGGTAATACCATGTACAGTAAGTCTCCTTCAACAGGACCGACCTCCATGGTAATACCATGTACAGTAAGTCTCCTTCAACAGGACCGACCTCCATGGTAATACCATGTACAGTAAGTCTCCTTCAACAGGACCGACCTCCATGGTAATACCATGTACAGTAAGTCTCCTTCAACA
>OMNS01080927.1:0-11538 GCA_900303225.1 Laemonema laureysi
TGCCCCTCGTCTTCACAAAATACAAAAGATTACATCGATTATAACAATGACTGGAGTTGGAGCTTTTGAAAGGGGTTTGAAAATGTATGCAGCGAGGGTCACAGCAGTTTTGAACCGGGGGGCTTTAAGAGAAGGAGGTACAGTACGTGTTGTGGAGCTTTACACTGATGAACCTGGTGGTAGAGAAGAGCCTTAAGGTGTGCAGTGAGTGTATAACCTTTAACCTGACGGACTACAGCCTAAGAGAGGGAGTCGGTGGTGAGTCTGAACCTGATGAACTGCAGGAGGAGGGGGCTCAGCTCTCGGCTGCGTGGCTCCACACAGTCGGCGAAGTGGGTCATGGCGCGCCACAGCTGGCTGCGGAAATTGGTGAAGTCGGTCCTCTCGCTGAGGTCGGAGTTCAGCTTCACTTGCTCCAGGAACAGCACGCCCACGTCGCCGCTCTCGATGACATCGCAGCCCGGCTCTCCGTGCAGATGTAACCGGTCGTCGTCGTCGTCGTCGTCGTCGTCGTCTTTCCCGCGTAGCAGCAGCTCTTTTTCTAAAACACACACACACACACACACACACACACACACACACATGTTGTATGGAGATTAAAGTTGACCAAAAAGGTTCTGGGTTCGATTCCCCCCAGTGTCTGCAGTCTATATGTAGACATGCTTGAGCCAGATGCCCTCAACCCGACCTGGCTCCTTAACAATACTGTATCTGATTCACTGTAAGTAGCTTTGGATGAAGCCGTCTGATCTGATCTGATCTGCTAAATCTTCATTTGTGTTGATTAATAACAACTGTCCTGTCCATCAGGGAAACCTTTCATACATATCATGATTCAACAGAGAAGAGTTATGTGCCCAGCTAGCGTTCTTCTAGCTAGCGCCCCAGCCAACGTCCCAGTTAGCATCGTGGCTAATGTCCTAGCTAGGCATCTTACCAGCCAGTCCCGCCACGGTCTGCAGGTGTTCATAGAAAACCTGCCAGAAGCTCTTGTTGTCCATCCCTCTTGCGTGGCTCCTGGGGTGGAGAACAACAGGAGGAACGTACGCTCAATATGTAAACTACAGACCGTTTATTTATTCCAATTTAAAAAAACGTTGTCTGCATTAGTCACTTGGAGCCAAAATGATGAGGAAATAGGGTCCAGGTTGAAAAATACCAATAAGCAATAAGTTATCCATCAAAATGGATGGATGTATTTATACTATTTAAATACATCCTTAAGTTAGGCAACTCAATGATGCCTAAAGGTAGACTGCGGACAGTGGGGTTCAAAACCAGAGCCTTTCAGCTGGGAATCAAACACCCTAGCAATTATACATTATAAATTATACATTATACTCAAGCAGAAAACAGCAGGCATGTATATCCATGTGATAGATTTTTCACAATGTATACACTGGATGATTTATGATCTCCACCACTGTTAATTAGAATTATGTTTCCAAAAAATACTGCGCTAAAACACCAACACACTACAACGAAGTGAAAACAGTTGAGGAGGTTATTGAGGAGGTGTATTTGAGTAGATGTACTGAGCAGCTGTTAACAAGTACTCACGCGAGCAGCTCGATGACGGGGTCCCACAGAGACCTGAAGTTGATGAAGAGCATCGCTATCAGGTAGCGCAGCGGCACCTGGAACGCAACACCAACACGTGGCCAACATGTGTGATCGAGTCAATCTGTGATTGTAGCCCAAGAAAAGTCAAGCACCAACTGTCAAAATTTCGACAACCGTGGGACAGCTCGCGTTGGTGTGTTAAGTGATCAGTGAAGCGTGATAAGAGTGGTAGTGGGTTACATAGTGCTATGATCCTGGTCCAAATATCCAGTTAACTGCATCCTACGTTAGAAAATGTTGATTTAAATATGGACTCAAAGTGCCATCTATAGGAAAAATGCATGCTACTGCATGCATTATTGGCAGTTTGCCCATCAAACATTCTGGCTACCCCCCCCATTGGAGGGAGTGGGAGTGGCTTGTGCAAGAGAGCAACAGCCTGAACAGAAAAATAGTCCCCGCCCCTAAGTTGAAAAAACTGTTTTGTAACTTTGATAGTGGGCGGGGCCTAGTTTGGTTCCAACTCCCACTACAGCTGCCAGACAACAGGCGTAACCAATCACATTGTCACGTAACAGGCCATCAGGCCGTACCTGCTGGAAGGTGTCGGGGGGTCCCTGCGGGAGGCAGCCCAGCGCCAGGTCGTGCCGCAGCTTGCGGAGGTGCAGCAGCTTCTCGCGGTAGTCCTGCACGGTGGCCGGCACGCGCTCGGCCTGCAGACACACTGCAAACACGGGCTGCACCGCCACGCTCTCCTCCCCCTGGACCAGGACACACACGGACGGACGGAGCATCAGACAGATGGACCGGCAGATAGACGGGCCAACACACAGAGAGACAGACAGACAGATGGACGGAGAAACACACAGATAGATAGACAGACAGACAGATAGATGCATAAAGACAGACCATCAGACAGACAGACCACTAGACAGCTGGACAGACAATCAGACAGACAGACAGACAGACCATCAGACAGATGGACAAAAAGCACCAACAGACATGTAGATGCTCAAAAGGACAGGAAGACAGAAGGACGGATCAACAGACAAGCAGGCAGGAAGTCAGACCGACATCACTGCACTGTACTTCCTGTTCTTCTTACCTCTGTCTGGACAGGAAGTTCCGCCTCAAAGTGAGTGAATATCCTCAGTGTCAAGAGGCGGATCTGGAAAAAATAACCAATGGGAGTCTCTAGTGTTAATGACTTAATGTAACTATTTTTGCTTTTCAATGTAAACTGATGCCAATTCTTACTGGGGCATTTTAACCCATGAGTCCATAACGTACAAATTCAAGCCCTTAAAATATAAACGACTATACAAATAGACACACACATAAGTTGACTTAAAAATGAAAAACCCATCAGATCACCTTATTAAAAGCACCATGCTCACTTCCTGTAGCAGCTTGTTACCTTGGCAATGTTGGAAGACAGGTTGGTGTGAAGAATCTGGTACAACTCCAGCAATGCATTGTGGGTCCTGTGCTCAGAGAGGCCACCGAGAGCCAGACGGGTGTAGTAGAGGTCGCCAAGCAACAACGCAGACAGATCTGTGGGATACTTCCTGTCAGAAAGAGGAAATGACATGTGGATGGCATACAAAATAAGGCTTGCGGTAATCAAGACGTGCATCCCCTAAAAAGCACTGAAAAACATAGATGGAAAACACCAATACTTCTTATGTTAACTGAAAACCTATTTGGGGAGGATTTAACCTTGTTTTGATTGAAACTTATTTCAGACAACTGGGAAAACAAGACCGATTGAACCAAAACTTCTCCCACAGGTGCAATATACCGTTCTACTGACAAATGTACTACTTTCAAGTTGTTATGGATACATCCATATATTATAGCTTGTTTTGTGGATGTTGTATTGTATTGTCCCAAATAGAACATACAATACAATACAATTCCACATAGATCCAAATTCCATATGGAATAGATATCCGTATAGAACAGAATTCCACCTAGAATAGAATTTCCCACAGGATATGATTCCACATAGAATTCTATAGACTGTTCTAGAATGGGTCCTGTAACAGCCAGGCTCTGACCAACAGAGACAGAGACCCAGGTCACAATGCTATGCCTCATCCTTGTTCAGCGGGGCTTGATACCCTGACCTTGGAGTCAGATGTCCGGAAGAGATCAAACTAGATTCCTTCCACAGAAGAGCTATTTACTGGCACACACATATCCACACACACACACACAGCCATATCCACACACACTCCACTCCCGATCCACACACACACACACACACACACACACACACACTCCCATATCCACATACACCTATTAACACATATCCACTCTCCAAACACATACACCCTCAAGCTGTAGTCACACTTCTACAAGCCCCACGTTCACGAAGACGTTCAGAAGACCTTAGCAGAGCTGCCTGCATGTACACTTCCACGCTCCACGCGTCACAAGGGGGCAGTATAGCGTTTCCAACCATGTACAAGACCGGACGCAGCAAATATATAGTTTCCATTGAAAATATGTTGAAAAAGCAACACATCCATGTGATAAAGATGTTGCAAACTCATTCAAATGAACTGGTGAAAAGTGGGTGGTGTATCGCAAACCAACTAACAATACAGCTTTTTGATTTGATTTTATTTTTTACACGGATGTGCGGGTCTCCGAGTCGATCTTTGGACCTTTGCATGCGCACTCGACAGAGAAGCGTGAGTTGGGATCCAGCCAAGTCCTCCTGGTGTGGGTGGGTGGGTCAGCAGCGTGCCGGCGTGGCTCCAGTAGGGAGGCTGATGAAGAGGAACGCGGTCACGGAGCAGTGAGCAGAGAGCCCCGGTCTGACTCCCTTAGCGATAACACGGGACAGGGGAGCGGACGCCCCGACAGAGCCAACAAAACGCCCACCGGAAAATATCAACCCTCTTCAACCATTGTTGCACGGCGTCATCTTGTATCTCTTTGTTGTAGTGACGTGGGCCGCTGCTACGCCTCGATTCGCCCCCTGGAGAATAAAGTATCCGTCTATCCTCCCATCCAAACTCCGGAATGTTCTCTGCAACCGCGAAATTGAACGTATTGGGCCCTGCATGTATCGCCATGGCGACGCGTGGATCGCATGGGCATGACCGCGCAGAAACGCATCTTATAGAGACGATTGTGTGTGGTCTTGATTCTGATGCCTTCAATACGACCGTGGCCTGGCTAGTTTCGTTTTCTGTTTGTCTTTAATGTTTATTATGGGTACGGTTGGAACTGGAGGCTAAAGTTAGAAGGTTACTTTAACTGTCAAATCCACCGAAAGTGGACATTGGTCGGTTCCCTGATTTGTAATCAAAAATGACGGTAACATTTCATATTTTAGTAATATTGTTAGACTACACACCCATATCACCACACACACACACAACCCATCTACTCACATTATTTCTTACTCATCTTTAACACACACACACACACACACACACACACACACACACACACAGGTAGTACTCACTGCAGGGTGGCTATGACCTTGTCCACCGGGACCAACGAGAGCAGGTGGGCGGAGCTATCCAGAGTTAGGAGACAGCTGAGCGCCTGTCTGGCCACAAACAGACCAGCTGGGAGAGAGGGAGGAGAGCACAGGACAGAGAGGAGAGGAGAAGGGTACATATTGTATTAGATTACAATTAAAAGTAGCAACTGCACAACTCCCATTTGTTTGAAGAGGTTCTTTTGAGCACGGCCCTGAACAGCTCTCTCCTTGAACACAGCAAAACAAAGTTTCCATTAGGTTACGATAAATGTACACTGTGCCCATCTCTCTATCGCTAGATCTCTCTCTGCACACGCACATACCTGACACTCTCCTGACACAACATGCTTTAGCTAACCTGCAACGCTACTATAAAACAGTTTGTAACTAAGCACTAGAATACAGTTGACTCAGTACTACAACTCTCTTGAAGCTCCCAATATGATGTACAGCTTAAGAAAAAAATCCCATGATGCATTATGTGATGTACAAACCCTATGAACATTATAACCCAATGGGGCAGGGTAATAACCTGTTAGGGTTGGGCGGTTCCCTGGTTTACTGGTATGTTTTGCTGGTATGGTGCATGGTGTGCGAGCTTACAGCGGTTTCATTTATCATCATCACTTCAACGGTGGCTCACCTTTCCCCAGTTCCCCCGCCTCGATCTGACCCAGGAGGTGGTTGAGCAGGTCCGTCACCGCTGGAACCACACTGGTGCCGGCCAGAGGCCTGCACAACGACCACAACGACCACAGCCATGTAACATCGGCACAGGTTTGGAAACAACCGCTGCCCAACCGCTAAGTGGACGTAACCGACAAATGGTAGAGCTTTATGTACGTTGGATACCGGTGCACACAGAGAGAAGAAGAGGATTAGACGATGGTCCTGCTAATGCTACTACCGCTGTCTGTCGTCACACTCTCATGTATTCACTGTCTTCACTGTCCTGTTCATCGAGGCACAGCTGCCCATAAACATATATTAATAAACTGAAGACTGAAGTGGAGAAAGCGATCGCACGCAGGCTCGCAGGCACGCAGGCATGCAGGCACGCAACGGAGTTCCTGTGTTACCTGAGGTGGGGCAGCAGGACCAGGGCGGCCCAGGGGAGGGAGAGGTCAGAGATGGGCTGGTCCAGAGGCAGCTGGACCAGAGACAGCACAAGGTCTGGGACCGGCACGGTCTCATCCTCCTGCTCTGGGTCAGGGGATCCTGCAGTCTGGAGGGTCTCCTTGCTGCTAGCGTAAAACCACACATTTAGATTCACAACGGGCAGCAATTATAACGGATGGAACATCGACAACAGTACGGTTAACAAGTAACAGAGTGATGAACAAGCTTGGCTTGACAGACTGATTTATTTCAGATTATTTAGATGTAAAGTTCCAAAGTAAGACAACTCCTGACAGTTTAACAGTAAGGAGCTAACAGTTCAACTGGTGCCGTGCGGAACACATCCACCTAACACCAGTTCAACTGGTGCCGTGCGGAACACATCCACCTAACACCAACTGGTGCCGTGCGGAACACATCCACCTAACACCTAAGTCGTCTTACTGTTGACGCCAATGAGTTCCGATCCGACCAAAAGAACCACAGGGAGAGCGGCTGGTTGTCCGCAGCGCTGCGGTGACTCACCCTGGGGCGGGAGCTCCGGGGAACAGCAGGGGGTAGACCTCGAAGGCCATGGAGCCGTCGCTGGGTGGGGGGGCCTTGGCCAGGGTGAGCAGCACCAGGACCTCCAGGCCGCGGTGGCGAGTGCCGGGGTCGCCGCTGCGCAGCAGGCCGGAGGAGAACCGCAGCAGCGTGGGCAGGAAGAGCTACGGGGGGGAGGAGGGGGACAGGAAGTGGAGGTGGAGAGAAGAAAATAAGAGCGTGGAAAAGCAGCATGTCAGTTTTCCCATCCTAAACCAGAATCCGGAAGCAGCACTCTGGAAATGAATGACTTAAAGCTAGACCACCAGCTGTCCACACACCTTTTCAAAGTGCTTCATGGTGAACATCTCCTTGGTGAACTCTAGAATCAGGTCCTGATCGATGCCACTGGCAAACACCTGACAGAGAGAGAGAGAGAGTCACTCATAGTACCTCCGACTTCAGAACACACACTTGCATGGCCATATACACAGATCCTTAGACATACACACAGACGCACAAACAAAACTAATTTCAGACATACTCACACACACACCTCCTTTCACAGACAGACAGACAGACAGACAGACATAGACACAGACACACACACACAGCGATGTGCTACCGTTTGCACAGCCTCCTGGATGAAGGGTGACGGCAGGGTGATGTTCTCCCCCAGCAGCAGGGAGGAGGAGATCTGGAGGAGGAGGCGGGAGCAGGAGGTAGGGAGCGACGGGGTCTGGACCACCTGCATCACCGTCTGCACAGAGAGAGAGACAGTGACACAGTGTCACTATGGTGACAGCATCACATCACTACGGTAACAGTATCATTACATCGCTGTGGTAACAGCATCACATCACTATGGAAACAGTGTCACTCATGACCTCGCTATGGTAACGGTATCAATGGCGTCTACATGTCGCTGTATTAGGGCCCAACAGTATCACAACGTTTCCTTAGATACAATCTTGAACCCTCTATGGCGATACATGCTGTATGGCCAGCTTCATCACCATGGAAACTAGGGGCACACAGATATATCAGCCACTGATGTACAGATGCCAAAATGTGTATTATTGCCATCAAAAATCCTGGGGTTTTTTTGCCTCAATGCAATGACGAAAACAACACTTCATGAATAGAGGCCATATCAGTGCATTCTCAGTGGAAACCAGACCCATATTTTATTTGTAGGGGTACAATTCCAAAGCTACCAGTGATTGAACCTCCTACCTGGCAGACAGCCTGCGGTTCGGTGACCTTGGCTCCGTCCTTGTGGGACGCCAGGGTGTGGAGAACAAACAGCAGCCTCTCCAGGTGCTCCTCCACCTGCTCCTTCTGCACGCCTTCCGGCGCCTCCTCCCTCTGCAGGACCTCCAGCACATCCGCGACACACGCCTGCCACAGACAGCATGTTTACATGCACAGCCAAACCCCGTTTAGGCCGCCATTTTCCACTTGAGTAATGAACATCCTCGTTATTGTGTTTACATGGGCCACTAAAGTAACCGGGTTAGAGAAGCTAGATCAGTTGAAGATCAGTGAGAGATCTGCTAAATCCGACCGTAACATTTGACGAGGTGTGCAGCTCATAAATGAGACGCCATGCATTGAGACGCGGTGTCAACAGCCACAGACTTTGAACCTGGATGTGACACCCAACACACCCTCACAATAACCAGACAAGTGAGACAGACTGGATGGAGGGTGGGCGGGTGATGCTCTCTTTAAATTTACTCTTGGCTCTCATTGTTGTTTGTTGTAGGCACACTGCTGAGGAAGCCTCACCTGCAGGGACTCCCACAGAACCAGGAAGTGCTCCTTGTCGACGTGATTGGCTGCAGCCTGCGCCATGTGATCCATGGTGTCCCTGACTGTGTCCCAGGGCAGGCGGGGTCCAGGCTCTGTGGACGGGCCCAGCTTCCTCAGGGCCACAGGGAGGGCCTGGAGAGAGGTGGGATGATGTCAACATGAGATGGAGATACATTAGCAATGTTGCATGGCATTAAATATTTTGTGTGATTTGCAATGCATGCCTTTTTTTGGTCAAAACATTTTATATAATCTATATACATCAATATATAACATATAATAATAATAATACATAAATAATAATAAAAGATTGGTGAGACTGGTGGACATTGGGGTTGGAAGCCATAGCCGGGCTCAAACATCGTAGCAACTACAGCACAATACTAGTACAGTACTATCCAATCATGTAAGATCTTTCAACATATTCTAATCATTAAACCAATTTTAAATAAATAAATGGTAAATGGACTGCACTTATATAGCGCCTTTGTAGTCCGACCAACTCAAAGCGCTTTACACAACAAGTCATCATTCACCCATTCATACAGTGATGGCAGGGGCTGCCGTACAAGGTGCCAACCTGCTCATCAGGATCTAATCTAAGCATGCATACACATTCACACGCCCATGGAACAGCCATCGGAGGCAATTTGGTGTTCAGTGTCTTGCCCAAGGACACTTCGACATGCGGACTGGAGGAGCCGGGAATCGAACCGCCAATCTTCTGATTAGTGGACGACCCGCTCTACCTCCTGAGCCACAGCCGCCCCTTTAATTTGCCATACTAAGAAGCCACTGAAACAGAATAAAACAGAATAAAGTAGATGAGTAGATGAAAACTGACTTTCTCAGCGCAGGAGTGGAACATGCAGCGGACTCCCTTGCACATCTCAAACAGCAGCTGCCCGGCGCCCTTCGCCTTCTCTGGGTGGGCCTCCAGGTCGGAGAGCATGAGGTTCAACAGCCCGTCCAAGTCCGGGACCTGAAAGGCAAAAGGAAGGAGGTGTTGAAGGGAAGGAACCTGCTGTTGAGTCGGAGCCAAACGACACACCGAAAACACCCAAACATAGCTATATTTTACATGTATAATTAACAATACACCAATCACACGATTACACAGACTATATTAATATATTTTGAAGGTGCGTTGAGAACCCCACTCATGATGGTTAATTTAGACACCGGCCTGCTGCCTGTGTAGTCATCACAGATATTTATATTCATCAATTACAGATCATACAACTAAATTACAAAAAATTATTAAAAAAAATTGATTCCACATAATAAACAAGACCCACCTTTCTCATCAAGAAGGAGAAACTCTCGGCTGCAAAGTTGCGGATGTGCTCCTTCTTGTGGGCCAGCAAGGTGCTGTACAGTCTGTAAACACAGACACACGTTCCTTCAGACACCAGTGGTACAACGTTACAGAGGACTGTGTAGCTTTATGACCCCCGCCAACCTCTTAGTGAACAGTTCAAAGACAAACAGGTCACACTCGGACATCACAGTATGAAGGTCCAAGACAGAGACAGGCAAAAAGTGAATACATGCATTGAAGTAAAACCAGGAAAATATCTAAATAAGTAAAACAGTGTAAAAATCGAACAATTAAATACATTTAAGTTTGTGACTTTATATTATGGTGTATGTACGTACGTACGACGCTGTAGTACATAGAGTACACAAGTATGAAATAATTAAATTTTACATGCTTACACTTTAAATGCTTAATTTCAGCATTTCTATTCTCCGTGTATTTCATTGTGGCTTCTCTGTGTTTGTCCAGAGGAACTTCCACGACCATAGCTCACCTGTAGATGTTGCTCATGTCCCTCACCATCTGCCTCCACAGGTACTTGTACAGGTAGGAGAGGCAGGTGAAGACCCACTCCAGCACCTCCGTGTCCTTGGTCTCCAGCAGCGGGGTGATGAGCAGGAAGAAGTCTGGGAAGTGGGGGTAGAAGTCTGTCTGGAGGTCCCTGGCCAGCCGGACGACCAGACTGGGTAAGAAAGAGAGAGATCACAGTCAACATTGTATTATTAATTACTTAACTAAAATGTATTAGCATAATGTAGCAGATAGCTTCTTTATTTTAGATGCATATGATTAAGGAGCACATAGGGTGTCTTGATCAAGGATGCCTACAGTCTGTGAACATTGGGGTTCGAACCCAGAACCCTTTTGGCTGGGTTAAACACTTACCACTATCCTGCCTCCCATATTTCCATTATATCAGCATTATAGAGCAACTAATAACATGTTATTAACAGTCACAGTATCATCACATGACCAGATCACTACTTTCTTACTCATTCAGCATTTAGCTCAACTGCTGGGCTAGCGAGTCATTCTCCAACTAAAATGACCTCGACTACTAATTAGTCAACGCTTTCATCCAAAGATAGAGGTCCTTAATGAGCAGGTAAGGGTTGGGCATCTTGCTCAAGGATGACTACAGGAAGTGGAGTAGCTGTTGGCTCACAGGGTGAAATGTAACATACACCACACACACACACACACACACACACACAAACCACAACTTACTCAAGTAGTGGCTGGTAGGCCATGCTATTCTTGACGGCCAGGTGGGCTTTCAGGCTCCCCACCACAGACTCCTGGTGGAAGACCAGGAGGTTGAAGGTCTGGCAGTGGTTGAACACATCTCTCAGTAAGGCCACTGGTGCAGAGAGGAGATATAATGCAATGAATATACATGCATGGATTACAGGACAGCGATACAGGAACCATCACCAAAGTACATGGTAGGACAGGGGTTGGTCAAAAAATTCCAATATCAACACAAATCGGGAGTGAATGATGAAACATCTATCTATCTATGAAGCTAAAACAGGGTAGTAGAACTGACATATATCCAACAGCCAAACCCTGATAATCTCACTCACACGCACACACACACACACACACACACACACACACACACACACACACATATATATATATATATAAAAATAGTGTTCCAGTCTTTAAGTTTTAACTATAGATAGCAGCTACA
>OMNS01080935.1:0-11989 GCA_900303225.1 Laemonema laureysi
GTTGTGTGTATATCTAAAAGTTGGAAAATCTATGATGAAAACAAAAACAACAAGATTATGTAAGGGGCTTTGCGGTTTACATTTGTCAGGGAGAACAGAGATAGAAAAAATATTTTCTTAGTGTGTTTGTGCTAGTTTTTGAGTGTGGACATTGACAAGCAAACTTGTTTCTGAGACTGTGTTGTGTATTTGTTCATATTTGTGTGTATATGTGTGTGTGTTCCTAACTTCCCAAAGTCTGGAGGCTTCTTGTCCCAGAGCAGTGTGTGAGATGAGCTGCTTGGTCTTGTTTCATCATTGTTCCTCCTCGTCATTTTCATAGTTTCCTTGTATGAAGAGGGTTGTTGCTTTTTATAGACAATGCTAAGCTTCTAACATAGTACTAACATAGTACTAGGCTGATGACCATTTCCCTTACAATGTGAAGGGACAACACAAGCAAGTACAACCCATCACACCAACAAACAGGTCATGAACACAAGTATGCATGTATAGAAAATAAGTCCACAGCATGGACTATCTTCACCCTAGGCATCTTCCATATATGTCAAGTCAAGACAACCATATATGTCAAGTCAAGACAACAGTTTACCTGGATAGTCCACAGTTGAGTATCAATTGAGTATCAGTTGAGAATATTGAATATCATGTTACATGTCTCATTTGTGTCAGAGATTCAACTTTGTGTCTGGTGAGATTTGGTAAGTGCTATCAACTTCATTCCTCCATATTTTCAGTAGTTTCATCTGACTTTGTGTTCATCATGTGTTCATCGATAGAATATATGAATGTCTACTGTGTGTCGTTAAGTATTCAAAGTATCACATGATTATCACCAACATAAAACCTGACACTCAACAGCATGTCATATGACAGTTAACAGTGCCTGTCTATAGTCTATCAGTTGCATATCAACAAACTATATTTTGGACTGTCCAAGTTAAGTGAAAAATTCTCGGTAGAAGAGTGTTCACTAAATGTCTGTTGACCATCCACAGATAATCAGAGGGTGTGTTGACAGAGCATATCTAATGTTGACAGTGCATGGGGGGGCATTCGTGGGTCACACCCCCCCCACCCACCAACAGGCCAAGCCTTTGGTGCCAAACTAAAGTTTGCGTTTTATTAATACTTAAAAAAAAAAAAAGTATTAATATTTAGCATATTAAAAGTAGCTTGCATGTAGGCTCTATTTTGTGCAGTGTGCTGCACAGTGCAGTGTGTGTGTATGTGTGTGTGTGTGAGTGAAAGATTATTATGAAGCATTTACAAGCATCATAGATCGAGTTCTGGAACAGAAGTTTGTCCCTCGCGGTTCCCTAATGCCCCCCGATTAGATTTCTTCTGAAGCTGACTGTGACAGTGCATATCTACAGTCTATCCGTCTATCTAATCAGGTTAAAAGAAGAGCGTCCCAATAGTATAAGTAATGCGCGTTGAGGACCCTTGCTGATTTATGGCTCGCTTTTTCGGCTTTGTATTTGTCCATGTGGAGTCCTAATGTTCCCAGACTTAAGTGACGCTGGGGGATCTAACAACTGCTGGCTCTCTCTGCCTGCCATTCTCTAGATATACATTTTTTTGTTTCAATTCAATTTGTTATCATGGACTTTGTTTTTTTGTTTAGAAATATAGTTGATGTATGTGCAGTAGACACTCAATTGCATTACTTTTGATTATTTGTAGATGGCCAACAGACATTTAGTGAACACTCAACTACCGACAATGTTCTACTTTACTTGGACAGTCCAAATTATAGTTTGTTGATATGCAATTGATATACTATAGATAGGCACTGTTAACTGTCTTATGACATGCTGTTGAGTGAGTCAGGTGTCGGGTGAAACTACTGAAAATATGTAGAAATGAAGTTGCTATCTAATATCTCACCAGACACAATGAGACATAACATGATATTCAGCTGAAACATGTCTGAAGATGGATAGTTGCTATTCACTTGACTTGAAGTTGTTGATTATATAATGACATTGAGTGAATAGACAGGTAACACTAAATCTAATATATGTGGATATGTTGTTGTTAACCTTATTGATTGTCAACTTCCACAATGTTGGCATGAAGTGAATGTCAACTGACACTAAACTGAGACAATAAATTGATATTCAATTGTGGACTATCCAGGTAAAGTGTTACTTTTTTAACACAGCTGCCATCCCAACCTGTTTGACCCTGTGTGTGTGTGTGTGTGTGTGTGTGTAAATTAGTTTGGGGTTCAATTTTAATTAAACCAAGTGAACAAACACACTTCGGAAGGCCATCACAACACATGATGGTAGATGGTATTCCAGTTGTTAAAATGGTGTCTGCTGTGTTTTTCTTGGAAAACAAAATCAAACTAAAGTGTGTTTTACATGTATTTTCCCAAATTGTTCAAGAAAAGAACTTAGTGTGACCCTTTTTAACCCTTCCAGCACGTTGGCTAAACCTTTTTCTTTTTTTGCTAGCAGGTTAGCAAAAGGTAGCTGCTTGGGTGTGCAGCTCTCAGGGGAATTGCCTTGGGAGGGCAGAATCCTGTAGTGCTACTTATTTATTCATTTACCTGAGTCAAACAATGTTGACTGACATGGTTTTGAGGGAGACCCTCTCATGTTTGAGAGGGTCTTTTAGAAGAGAGCAAAAGTGAAAAATGAAAGAAAAAAAAACATGCACACTTACGCAGAGGCGTAACGAATCAATACCCCCAATGCTACCCCCAATGCATAATGGTGGAATCGGGCCCTATCTCTCGCAAGTGAGAATACTAATCGCCTAACACTACATGCAGCAGGTCTGAGAGAGCAGTAACAAATCAAAGAGGTATTTTAAGCACAGCAACCAAATGGCAATGGGGGAGCAGGAAATGCATGGGCTATGCTGCATAATACATTATCCATAGAAGTTATGCCGCACCATTGGCCAACTACCCACAGTTGTCGCTACTAGTGTTGCACGGTATTCCTGATACTAGAAAGGTATTGAAATAAAAATACCCTGCCGTTCAATTTTATTAGTACAACCAGTACAACCAACCGTTGTTTTTTCTCTCATATGCACACTAGCTTTCATGGGAGAACGAGGAGTTAGACGAAGCAATTAAGGGCAATAATAACAGTTTAATTTGGCTTTTTGGCTAACTTACCAATGTGACAGACATCTCTATATGCAAACGTAATGTTCACACTGGTAACGTTAACTTTACCATAGCAAGCTGGTAAAAATATGCAGATCAACAACACCAGTTATGCATGATCAATTCATCCTCAATCAGTATTGGTAGGGGTAATCATGGCATGTACATTTTTGTCAATAATAATTATTACTATTACTAGAAAATGCGCTCAGTAGAGCACAGACCTCCGCCGAGGAGGTGTATTCATTCAGGACGCTGTTTAATAAGTGATATCTGGTTGCAAATATAAAGTGAACTATCAAGAAAGGAATCCCATAAACTCAAGCAAAGGGGACATTACATTACTGCATACCACGTAAAAGTTTTAATAACACTATGACCTTGATGTAATTATTTACAATAATCAAATGATTTATGTTATAAATGTACTAATTCATTGTCAAAAACACCTACATGTATGAAAAAAAGAACATAAACTACATTGTTATTGAGCATGAAAATAATAAACATAAATGACAATAACTAAGTCTGGCGCGTGTTCAAGACGTGTTCAATTTAATCATAATTAAGAGTTCCTCCTGGTTGGATATTAAAATGTATGAACACACTATGGTAGAATAATAACACTACTGTTGTTTTATGGCTTCTTTCCACATCCTCAACTGTCTTGCATTGACATTGAAAATATTTTCTGTAGTTTTTTTTAATAATAAGAAAAAAAACAACAACAATAAGACGTCTTATTGCATCATTCATTTGCCGGTATTGTTTCAGTATTGGTATCAAGATATTTCGGCAGGTATCGTATGAATGGTATTGGTATCGTGACAACGCTAGACTACATACCAACTCTGAGTTGGCTTTGAGTATAGGCTGGTGTCTACCATGCAGCCAACCAAAAGCAGGCAGCAAACAATTCTAGTCAACGCATAAACGTGGGGATAGTAGTATTAACATTTTAAGTGAATATCAGCAAACATTGAGAGAGAAAGTGTTATGTTATAATCCATCACAACAACAACATCTATCTGTTCCTTCAGTGAGGCATATTGTAACCTATGACGTATGAGCGGTCAATGTCAAACCATATATATATATATCCCAGAAGCCCCAGACCTATTAATCCT
The DNA here is from genome assembly GCA_900303225.1 of Laemonema laureysi. Classification (NCBI taxonomy): domain Eukaryota; kingdom Metazoa; phylum Chordata; class Actinopteri; order Gadiformes; family Moridae; genus Laemonema; species Laemonema laureysi. Next base: position 4,258 of record OMNS01080935.1, read on the forward strand.
AAACAAAACAGTTTTTAATACTATAAGTATGGATAAGTATGGATTCTTAAAATTCTGCATTATGTTGATTTAGATTTTCTGTTATCTGTTGAAAGCTGGAAAGAACCGTCATATAGGTGGTTATGCTGGTAGGGTACTTTATATGCCAATGAAAGAGCTTGCAATTTTAGGGTTAGGGTAAAGGTACTTTAGCCTTTCATTTGATGATTGATTTCAGTGACTGGGACTGTGCAGAGCTGGGCCTGCAAACATGGGTCCCACTGAGCTCTGGGCCCCAATGCGACTGCATTGTCTGCATTACCTATATTTACTCCAGTGACACTTAGAGTATGTCATTCATAATATAAAGTCACCTGAAGTCACCATAAGTCACCACATAACAGAATCTTAAGGTGTGATGTTATGTGTTATATGGAACACATTTTAGCCTTTATCTGTCCTTTTAGATTATTTCCCTTTTCAGGAAGAGCTCTACTCATGACTCATGATAATATCCAATAATAAAGTCCAGCCTTCTGATGCAACTTCATATTTTAAGACATGCATGTTGAATTACCTTGTTTGTTTGTTTATCTTTCAACAGTTCACAATATTGCCTTGGGCAATATATAACTCACATATATAAATACACATGGTTTTCCAATAACAACATTTAACATTTATAAGCCTGTAAGAGATAAAACAGATTTTTTGGAGTTACTGCAGTGTGTTTGATTATTGACACATTTCCCGATATTGTTGAGATAAGGAGAGAATGTTAACAAGAGAGATATGTAGAGATGGGGGGATAAAACATTGTGAGTACGGACAGAGGAAGGAGACACTCTGATCGTCTTCAGCAGGAAGGTGGAGATTGGTGTGCAATACTTGTAGAATTGTTAATTCCACAAAGAAAATACTAAATAAATAAACCAGTTCATGGTGACAAACACTATGCAAGGTTATGTAACAAAGTGGTACTTGGGTATTACATTACATTACATTACATTACAGTCATTTGGCAGACGCTTTTATCCAAAGCGACTTACAATAAGTGCATATAGCATGAAGATGCGTATTTAACTCTCAATCTCATCAATTTGCAATTATTAAAAATACTAACTTTATTTGTCTTGTGGTTGCTGAACATGGAGCAGAGACCAGGGGAGATACCAGCATCCATCCAAACCTTCACAACCTCACTCTCTAGATCCTGCAACAATATGAACATGTCATGGACACATTGTTGCAGGGTATGATGGGAACGATGTGTACCCCCTGAGCCTCTAGTGGGGGTACCGCTGGATGCTGCTACCCCCAGGACCTGCCTGGCCTGCCACTAGTACTGGGGGGGTAAGAACCAATGTCATGGGGGCAGAGACTCACAAGGTATAATGGATCCTAACAGTTCTTGGTTGGCCAAGACTGACACATCCTGTTAGGCATGAAAGTGCATTTCTTTTTTTTTCCTCCCAAGCACAAAAATGCTCTGGTTATTCCACCATGTCTGGCTAGAGTAGCCCCCCGCCACGGTCCCCTGACTCTGCATGTTTGAAATCTGGGGGTTTTCCTCCCCCCCCCAGGGCTGATATTGATATGTCTATCAGGCTAGCTTTTGGCTGCATTAAACCATTAAAACCATTAAAACCATTGAAACAGGCTCACAACAGGCTACTTACATTGCCTGGTGTGTCCTTTTTCTTTTTTGCTTGGATTTCTTTTTTTTGTTGTGGTGGGGGAATATATTGTAACTACATTGGCTTGCTGTTGACTTAACTTGCTACTGAAGTATTTAAATATTAATTTCCCTTCAGATGCAACACTAAAAGTGGTCAAGTAGTCTGTACTGTCTGTACTCTCTTCACACTGGTCTTCTGCACTCCTCTCCTCACACTGGTCTTCCACTCTTCTTCCTCAGGATGAGAAGAACCAGGTGCTGATGACCAACTCCTGGCTCCAGCTGGTGAGTGAAGCTACATTTAGATAAAGGGGGAGGGGCCACATGTGTCACTGTATTAATACTGCATTCAAGACAACTCGGAACAAATGAACTATGACTTGAATTGAACGGTTGCGTTTCTTGACGTTTTAACACATACAAATTGCTGCTGCACATATTTTTTGTATTCAGCAATGAGCCACAATATGCCTAACTTCCTTGGGGCATCCATGTCTTTTTCCCTGAATTAACTTACAGTGTGATGCTGTAATGACACAATGATGTTGGAAGTTGAAACTTCCTGATGTACTTGTGACTAATACAACAGGGGCATCTCATAAACTAATGTGCGTACTTCTTTGTACCAGAATATATTTGATACTTGGTTGCAGTACACTCACTCCTAAGCAGGACTCCAAGAAAAAAAACTAAGCTGTAGTTGCTGCAGCTTCAATATTGATTGCACCGGTCTCAGCATCACCTGGAAGTGGCTTAAGATTAAAGCATTAGCTCAAAAGCATGACTGAATGTGAATGGACAGCGATGAGTTGTGATGTAATGGGCCTGTGTCCAATGTCCACAGCACTGGACAGATGCCTACCTGACCTGGAACCCAGAAAACTACCCCGGCGTGCAGAACCTGCGCTTCCCCTCTGACCAGATCTGGACCCCTGATATCCTTCTCTACAACAGGTCAGAGTCTGTGACACCCGCCACCACCCTGTCACCCAAGGGTCCTCTAGGTATTTCCACCCAAGGTTTACGTAGGAGGAGGAGGACCAAATGGTCAGTTACAAACACACACACAAAGCAACTTGGACACATGGACACTTTAATGAGAAGCGGAAACAAAAATACAAGACTTAAAAATAAATACATAAATACAAATAAAGCGGAAAAAAGAGGAAATAAATGAAGAAAAAAACGAAAGAAAATGAACTGGTAACTATCCATCAACACAATGAGTATTTAACACACAGAAGGATAATAAACAGGGCAACAACTAGAATAAACTGAGTCTTAAGTAGGCAATGATAATTATAATTATATAATTATAATTATAATAAATATTTTGATACAGGTGAGATTAATATTCACTAAAGAGGTATGTGAATCCAGGGGTAAGCAGGTATGGGACATCACCCAAGTATTCCTTAAAGTGATTCATTCATCACCCATCATTTACTGGAATTATGATTTTTTAAAATGTATTATGTATTACGTATTTAAGCAGGGGTGTCAAACTCATTTTCACCCCGGACCACATCAGCATTATGGTTGCCCTCAAAGGGCCGGTTGAAACAGAAATTTACATTACATACATATATACATTTTAGGATTATTTGTACATCTTTTTCTCTTGATATGGAAACACTTCAATCTAGCGGCAGGATGCCGTCATTTTGCGCGTCACAAAATCGACATCCATTGAGAGATTTTGTTTATGGTCACTGTAGGCTTTTATACTTTTATTTTAAGACAATTAAGCTCTTGCCACATAAAATGACGTGGCGGGCCTTGAGTTTGACACATGTGTATTAAAGGTTATCATGGTGTGCATTAAGATCATCAGAAAATGATGTTCCATGAAATCCATTGCAATCTCACGTCATTTCAGTCAATTTCCTTCTATTCCTTCAAGCCGTTTGAATGGGTGGAGTCTATTTTCCCTCTTGGAGACGTATTACCCTACACTCACATTATGGTGCAGCTGAATGAAGCTACAGCGTTTTGGACTTAAGTACAAACTACAGGAAGTACAAACTACACACAACAGCTAAGACTCAGATTATTAGCTGACTTTGAGATGTACTGTATATTAATATACTTTTTGACATTTCCCTGACAAGGTATTCAGCAGGTGTGTGATAGAGGCATCATGTATGTACCACTCTAACCTTGGCTTGTCTCTTCATCCTGACAGGACCAACACACACACACACACACACACACACACACACCCAAATGCAAAGACGTCGTAAGGTGACACACCTCTAGTAGAACGATTACATTCTCAACTTTTTGTCTTAGTGACAACCATTTCCTTTCACTTTTGTGACTCGTAGCCTATATTCCTTTTTAAAATTTGAATTCCAACCTTGGTAATGAGGAAATATTTTTCAGCGGGTTGTCTACGTTTATAGCCTGCATGAAACAACATGAAAACACGTAACAACAGAAAATGTGCTTTGTTCTAGCTTTATTCACTCAGACCAAGTAGCATCCACATTGATTATTTCACTTGCACAACAATGTCACAGGTGTTATCTTTCTTTTGGTATCAACAATGCATATTATAGCCCTTGTAGGAGATATACTCTATTCATTTTGGGTATGTTATTTTTGGCAAAAACCAAAAGAGAAAGAGGCCTAGTGAGGAAGAGGTTAAAATGGTAATGCCTCTGTATGCATTATGCTTGCACAGTTGCCGTAATTGCCGGTTTGACAGTCTTCAGCAGCTAGACATTGTAAAAGAGGCGAGAAACATGAAAGGAATGGGGAAAAAAGAACAAAAATCAGATATATAATAGATGATAAGAGTGAGAAAACAAGCAACATCTTGGGATTAGATAAAAGCATGAGAAGAAGGAGCAAGAATGGAACATGAGAGGTTGGAAGTAGTTCCAGCCCCCAGCCGACCTGGAACATGGAGTACGTGTTGGCCTACAGTCACATGCATGGTAATGGGCTGGTAATGAGAGACAGGATCAACCCACTCCAACACTAACACTGACGCAATGCTTGCACCATGTTGCATTTGTGTCCATCAAAAGGGGCAAATTATTAGCATATTTCAACTTTGTAAAGTGAACTAGGATATCCATTTACATTTTGACACAAACATTATGAGCAATCGTGACATGGAGAAAGATTTATTTTTGCCAGTTGGCTCCCATTATCATGCTGTAATTATCATAGTGATTGTCATTGATCAAATGTGTCTTTGTTTGTTTTTGTTTTTTTATTTTTTTTACGAAGCTAAGAGTAAGGCTGTAAGCAGTATTTCCAGGGCCCAGTTTAGTGTGTGGTGTTCTTTGGGAAAAGAATCTGGTCAGTCTAATTCCCAGAATTTCTCATCTGGGATAGAATACCATCTCATCTTATCACTTATCTAATCCGGTCCTGCTTTTCAAATGCACACTCACTCAAACAGTCATTGACTTTCTCAAGTCAATTAGGAATGTAGGCCAGTTGTTTCATATCTGTACACCATGCACACACACATACAGGGGATTTGTTGCTATCCAAAATTTAAAAGCTCTCTTTTTAGACCTGGAAGGATTATTTCCTAATCTTTCTGTTGTCATATTATCCGACCTACTCTCCCTTTCGCCCTTCATTTCTATTTTATATATCATATCTTTTGGTCATCCATCCATCTCAATCCTCCTCTTTTTTGCTGTCCATATCTCCATATCTAGTAATTATTTCATTTTATTGCTCTAACCCCTCTCCATTGGATCACATTCCTTGCACACACGGTGGAAACAGGAAAGCCGATTCATTGCCTGCTGTTAAGTACGGCTTATGTGACCTGATGGGACTGTCGTGGCAATTCCTAATATCCTATGGGATATTGCGTCTCCTCTCTAGTAGAGTGAGTCTTTTAACTCCCTCAGAGGTCTGATCTGTCTTTACTCAGAAGAAGGGAATGTTTACATTATTGGGGAAGTAAAACAACTCAGGAGAAGACGAAAAAAGGGGTCAAAGGGGTGAAAATGGGTCAATGCTCGCAGCTGTTATATTTCTGACCAACAGCTGCGAGCGAGCTCCCCGTTTCAGCTCACACCACAACATGAAAGCAAGTCAATCAAGAGGTGTCCCATAACAGAGTAAACACAAAGCTACATAAGGACTTTCCAGTACAGGACACACAGTGTAAAATCATTTTTTATTCAAGGCTAAAGCTATTGCTAAGCTCTAAGCTATGCTTCCCCTTGAACAACGAGCTAAACACGAAAGGCTCCCCTTTATAGCCTAGCCAGAAGGTTTACAGGACTCCCGGTGGGGAGATAAAAGTTTACAGTCTTCTGCAATGATGCGCTTCGCTAGCGCCACCACTTGCAGGTTAGCTGCACCGATTTCAACACACATAACAACATACAGAAACGAGAAAACAAATATAATGCTAAGCCCTGGTGCCGCCACATATGTACAGCCCCTGGCTTCTACTGTATATTTGATACAGTGTATGACTATGTATTCCAAACACATGACAGGTGGCCAAGATCCAAAAGATCCATAAAATAAAAATGATGTTATTCTAATGTTAGTCATCATCTTAGTCTAGACTTTAAATCAATATCGAGTAGACATAATTTAATATTGCTGGAGCCAAATGTGTTCAGATACTGGCAGCTACACAAAGCTGTTCATATTATATGCCGCTGAAGCAATCACTGCAATGTATAACCCAGTGACCGGTTCTGCTCATTAAACGCACAAAGTCAATGGTCCCATTTGGCCAGGGATTGATCAAGGGCACCAGACTCAGGTAGATGCCGGCAGACTGAATGCTAATCCAGCCCAACCAGGGGTGGCTGAGGACACCCGGCAGAGACACAACACTGTCAGGGACAACTAAGAAAGGGAACAGACTTGGAGAACAATGATTGATGGATGGATAGGTCTCTCCATGGATGGATGGACAGATATCTCCAAGGGCATATGGATAGATGTCAGTCAGGACAGATGGGTGGACCCGGACATTAAAAGTGGTTGTGGAAGACGAATTGATGACGAGAAAGGCGGGTAATTTTGGTGACTCTCTTGCGAATGTTTAAAACGCACAGAGAGCAATGAAAATAGCAGAATGTATATACTGTAGCTGGTACTGTAGAAGCACCATGTGCTGCCTTCAGCAGCATGAAGGATGGAGCCCATGTTCTGGACAACTGTTATTTCACACCAGCAAGTCTACAAACGCCACTAATAACCTTCTGCATCCATGATGTAGGTTGTTTATTATTATTATTATTACTATTATTGTTATTATTATTATTGTTGTTTGTTATAAGTGGTTTGTGCCTGTTATAGTGTCAGCGACAATTCATTGCAAAGCACTTGGGGAGATTCTTTGCTGTATAAATGAAGGTTATTGTGAATATGATTATGGGAGAGTAGCGTCAAACTAAAATAACATAGGAAGTCAGTTTCACGTTCTTGCTTACATGAATCCTGTGTGAATGTGTGAGAGAGAGAGAGACAGAGAGAGAGAGAGGGGGGTAATTTGTACATTATAGTTAATAAGTGCTATTAATCAAAATCAGCTGATATTTGTTTTTCAATGAATATGTATTTAACCTTTACATTTCATACCATCTAGAGAGAGAGAGGGAGAGAGAGAGAGAGAAAGAGAGAGAGAGAGTTTGTGTGCTTGGTCTGCTAGTTTAACCTCGGGCTGTGCATACAGTATATCATTCTGTGATGATGTTGGACTCTCTAAGGCTGTCTGGTTGGTTTCCAGATTCATAAGAAATGATGCACACTTATGAAAGTTCACGTGTCACTTTGCACAACCGTGTGTGGATCACACAGTACATACAATACATAACAAAGCTGGAGGCCAGCCTTGTAGCCTGGCTTGACATGTCATACTGTATTGTGTACGTTGTTTACTTGGCTGCCTCCTTGTTTCTTTGTTTTTCTTTTCTTTTCCATAATGAATGAGGTTCAAGCAAACATCTTGTATGCATATGTATAGGCCCTGCATTTTGGTATGAACCCTCAGTTGCCTCCTGTCTAGTGTGTGTATGTGTGTGTGTGTGTGTGTGTGTGTGTCTTTGTGTTTGTATACTAACAGTGAGTGCTGAT
>OMNS01080936.1:0-15592 GCA_900303225.1 Laemonema laureysi
TGAAATGAATGGGTGTAGCTGGTTCTGGTGGGACACTCTAGTCATGCGCCGCCTGTCAGCTGACGGCTAACGTGGTCCAATCGAACGCACATACACTGATAGGCGGTCAATTTAAGACCTTCCATCTCTCACACACACTCTCGGCAAAGATAAGTGCGCTGAGCTGGATTTCACCCACCACCACCCCAGCCTCCACCTGCTTTGGTTCTGCCCTGTATTGTATGTAACCTACACCATGGGCTGAGATATCTGATGTGGGGGGGATTGTCTTGTGCTCCCTGTTGTCAAATGTTGGTCTGCTGTATCTGACATTGGTATGTTATGCTTTAAATCTACAGCAGGGAGCACCCAAGAGTGGAACCGTACGGCCAAACTAAAAGTTTATTGAACCATTTCGTGCAATAAATGGTTGAATCTATGACATGAGTGATTTCTAATAGAAATTAACATTTCATATGAAAAGACTTCTGCATGTGATGCTGGGAGAGACAGAGCAGGTCACTGATGTGTCCATTCCTTTGTCCTCTACAATCAGGTTACTTGTGGGTCTTTATGTTTAGGGGGCTTCATCTAGAGTGGATTTACGTAACCGTTACGCATGGAGGCTTCATTAGCCCAGTGTTCCATTGAATGTTATTGTTCATGAAAGGCCATACCAACAGAAAGAAGGAGTCACGGATTGGACCTCTTGGCAATCTGTCATTTACTGAGAAAATGTGTACATTCGTCAACCAGTTCAAATTCAATTAGTTTTATGTAATCATTCATCCATACATATACTGTATACTGTATATATAAACAATGTAGAAAAAATATGCTGAAATAAGAAAGTCCTAAATTGCCAATTGTGTGTTACACATTATCATTTTGGGCAGCACCCTGTCTTCCGAGAATGGGAGTGTGTCACAACAAGACGGTCAAGAGTGTCCCCATGACTGTGGTCGACAATGAATAAAGGTTTCCACACAATCGCACAGAGTTAACGGGAGTATATGCAAGCCAGACTATTGTTTAGCTCTTCCTGTCAAGATCGTTTAAGTGAGCAAGCGCCATCAACCGAGAACCACCACTCTGAAGGGCTTTGTTTTCTTGTTTGGGGGGTTCTGTAATCTAGGGAGGCCCACGTTCAAACCCTGTCTCTGGGGAACAAGGCCAAATATTTGGTGTCATGTTCTAGCTGAGGAAATAAACAAAGAGGAATAGACCAGCCAACAATAATTGCGATACTATTGGGATACATCAATTCATGTGAGAGTGTAACATTCACCAGATCATGAATGGCCGTCCCCTAACCCTATTTTAAAGGCATCATCCACTTGTGTTAAAACAATCAGTGTTTTGCCTTTCTGTCATTATAGATTCTCATATTCATGTTACTTGGGATACATAAGATGGACATTGTGTGTGTGATACAAAGATGTGCCCATAGCTTTTGTGCATTTTGAACCACAACTCTACAAAATGATTGTACCTCGACAGTTGTGTTGACACAATGGAGACGTATTGCATAATGTCAACTGAAATAAACAACACCACCACAATTTCCGTGCTTTCATTCTAGTGTCTACATTATAAGCAAAAAACATTTGCTTTTCTCATAGTTTATGTGGCATCATTAAGGTCATGCAAATTATAGGCATTGGCGAGTTCATCTGTTCCTTCCAACCTTCCTCCTCAATCATTTTACCCCTCATCCATCCATTAGTTCTGCCTGTTTATCCCTCATCCATCCATTAGTTCTGCCTGTTTATCCCACCAAGGGTCACATATGGTCCTGTTTGACTAGGCTATACACACACACACACACACACACACACACACACACACACACACACACATACACAGGTCTATGGTTTTTAGAGGTAGCCAGAGTCAGCCAAAGTTGCCAAAGTAGATGAGGAAGAAGAAAACTCCACAGACATGACATCTGGAGGTCTCTAGATGGATCAGTCCCAAATGTTTTTATCATTTTTTATTTGCCCTGACACTACTGTCTTTGTTTGTGTGGATGCTCTTACTTCTGTAATATACAAAAAAAGCTAATTTCCACAGCTTGACACCAAGTGGAATCTGAATACTGTGTGATGCATTCATGTACAGTTCAATTATTATACAATAGCCTAGTCTGTTGAATAGCAGGCATGTGTTTCTTCTTGTCTTCAGTGCTGGACAGCAGATGTCATAAATGTATAATATGTATAATACTGTTGTGATGTTCTTCATATCCAAATGCAGTACCTTAATGATCCAGGTGAAATAGCACTTGTTTTAGGCAGGCAGGTTGGTGAAGCAGGCAGACAGGTTGGTTAAGTAGGCAGACAGGTTGGTTAAGCAGGCAGGCAGGTGGCAGACAAGCAGATAGGTAAGTAAGGCAGGCAGGTAGATGGTTAAATGAATATAAACTATAAAGCACAAACCATAAGCAAAGTGTAAAGCGGTAAAGAACTATAAGCCTCCAACAACTTCCAATGAGTTCCTTTGCCCAACAAGCCAACTGGGGCAGATGTGCTGAACCCCTTTTATGGATCCTATGGCCTTTCAAAATAAGAGTGTCTGGACTTCCTTAGGTCACAATAAAAGTCTCTTGATTTCCTGCAGTCAAAACCAAACAAAAAATAAGATTCCATTATTGAGTTTCAAACTGTTTCCTTCTACACTAACTGAATATGTCTGTGAAGACCTTGGGCACAATAGCAACATGGGGAAACAAAGAGTAAACAAAGACTGATTATAATAATCTTGCATGTGCTCTCAAACTGCAACCATTCAAGATGTGGATGAAACCATGTACACGTTTAAACAAAGTAAACATGCGTCCTCATCAGCCTGGCCCTTAACTTTGGCTGCAATGAGGTAAGGAAAAAAAAATAGATGATGAATTAGAATTAAATCTGGTGTTTTTGGCAGTGGTCATGCACACCTCTTTCAAGTGATAGGTTCTTACTGTTGCTTTGGAGCAGAAGACCAGACATACTGTTGTTTTAGACACATCCCAAAGTTTAGGCTCACTAAATCCAAAATACACACGCACGCACAGACACACACACACACACACACACACGTTTCTTAAAACCACAAGGTGCACTGCGTCTTCCCTTGGCCTGGAAAAATATCATCATAGTTTGTCTGGATCTTCTGGATCTTAAATAAAAGAATTAAGAGAAAATTGCATGTGCTGTTAACAGAACAGAACAGTCTTCTATATGCATGCGTTGTGTGAGCTATGTTAGCATTGTGATTGCATTGTATGTCATTAGTGGACAGATAGCGGTTTTCTGTTTTTTTTTGTAAGATACATGTATTTGATGCCTTACACAAGGATAGAGAGACTGAAGCACCATATGACCCATCTGCAACCCAGCGACAGAGCGAAGCAGACATGAACAGATACATCATACAGAAAAAATTAATCAGGGACAAACTGAAAATTGGGACAGAGTCCTCCTATTTTCTTTTTTCTATGTTTTAACTTTTGGGGGATATACAGGGAGAGGGGGATCTAAATCTTAAAATTCTTATAAATCCTCTTTTTTTCTCTCTGTTGACTATGGGAGCAAAAAAAGATTCATCACGCAGGCAAGTTGTTTATCAGCAAGGTGGCCAAAGACAGCTCCAACAAGGGCTTAACTGAAACTGAGCATCTGTCCCGAATAAAATACAAACTTTGAGGAGTTATTGCAGCTTAGTCCTTTGGTCTGATAGCTTTCTATCCCCTTTCTATATATCTATCTGTTTTCCGCTTGGCTTTTACAAGCTCAGATTGAAGTTCCTCCTGGTCTCCTTTGGATAAAGTAATCCCAAACTATAGATATGAAGCTCTTCAGCACTGTTAGTAGCATGCAGTGAACAGGATATAGAAATCAAAACAAGAGAAGTAAGATTGCTAAACGCTAGAACAACCATTTTGGAATATCATATCCACTGTGGTTCCTAGGCTTTTAGTTTTTAGGGATTTTGTTTGCACCCACTGCATCATGTGGGTGCAAAAAAGTTGAAGCGGGTTCAGAAAGTGTTCATGGTCAGTATTCAGAATCCCTTCCAAGGATAATGCACCAAACCTGGGTGGCCTGGTTCTTGATTTCCTTCATCATGTCCTTGTTGGCTATTTCAACATACCTCACATATGACCTGATAAACATATGGTATCATATAATACAGGGTCACCTTTCTCATCACTTCATCAAGCAAGGAATTGCTACTACTACTATTACTACTACTACTACTACTACTGCTGCTACTACTGCTGCTACTACTATTAATACTAATCTACTACTACTACTACTACTATACTACTAATATACCACAAATATACTACTACAGCTACTGCTACTGCTACTACTACTACTACTGAATGTATTGATAACCTCATCCCGCTAATGCTGATGAAATGATAATCATAATCACTTGATTGTGAGATCAGTTTGCATATGATGAGCTGCCTTATTAAATTAATTCTACATATTTACTCTAGATCTACTTGATTCTGTGTGTGGTCATTCAAATCTATCTTGTGTATCTGACAATGGTGGAAAAAGGCTTTACCAAATACAAATAATGACTTAAAATATATTTTTATTGCAGAACCGTATAGTGTTAGTGATTAACACTATACTGTGTATTATATGGAAAAGACATCACAGCCACAGCCAGTGTATTTAAAAATATTTAATAAATTGCACAATTGTATTTATAATGACATATTTTTCATTATTATTTATGTGCATTTTGTGATTCCTCTTGCCATTCACTTTAGGAAGGAGACAAGCATGTCCTTACAATTGTTTTAGGTTTGGGTGACATAGCACTATGTCCAAATCCTGTGATGGAGTAGCATAAACATGTCAATCTGTTACCATTTGATTGCTCTTTTGCTTGACAATCCATCGGCTATTGTTCTATATCAATATAATCAAAAAATAGACAAAGGGGAGGTTGTGTAACTAAGATTTTATTTTTCAATTCTGTGAACCTGTCTAATGCCTTTATCAAAATAATATGATAACACATTCACTCATTATATTATTATACAAGGACTTCTCAAAACATCAAAAGTATTTACAAACCATGTCCATTAATGTACAAAATTGTGAAGAATCCCCAAACAAAACAAAATGCAATGCTACCATAGCACTTGACCTGAGGTAGCAAACAGAAGTCCAAATGTTTAAGGGATAAACATGAAAAAGGATGTATTTATTTATGATAAGATGAGGGAAGTCTGTAGCTTTAATCTGCCTTAAAGCTACAAGGAAAAGGCAAACAGAATATGTCTGATTTAATGGAAATATAAATCATAATTGTAATATTAATGTTAAAACAAATGTCAACATGCTTCACACAAAGAATTACAAAGACGCCTCTACTATAATGGTGGTTACTCAACAATCCAAAACAGAAATATCCTTGCACAGTTGCACAGTACATGCAGAGCTGTATTTAGAAATGCTTTATGCAATTTCCCATTAAATGCAACCAAGTAAACTGTGAAAACATTCATTTGTCTTTAGGTGGGGGGTGGCAGAATTTAATTTCCCCAAATTATTATTTTCCTTAACCCAGGTCCTATCACATTACAATACACCCTTGCACAACATAATGAAAAAGGATAAATTATAAATGACATTTAGACGTACATTTAGATTAACATTGTGAATCCAAAAGAAAAGAAACGTGAACAAAGTAAGATTGAAAATCTACATTGATAATAAAGAAACTATTAATATATAGTATCCCATTTTTCAAACACAATATCAAATACATTCTGTACAAAATGATTAAATACAGTGTGTTCAGTATACATTCCTGTGTATTAAAACCAATTTTGAAATTTAAGGTAATTTAATAATTTTAATGTAAACATAATATATTTACACTCTATTTAATTTAAATCAAATATCAAGATTCACAGTTTTAGCACCAGCTGTTCAATAAATCTTGATTCAACATAACATTCTGCATTCACAGATGTATTTCAAAAAAATATATGCATCTGTATTTGAAGAGAAAAGTCCATTAAATGCTGAAGTTTATACTGGTTATTACATAGAAAAGAGAAATCACCTGTAATGACTTTTGTGTTGTTTCTCATCCAGATACAGTGATGCTGCCATGATATCCATCCCGCTGGGCACTTCCTGTTTTTGGAGGAAATTTGAGTCTCTGGTCTCTAGAGTAGGAGCCTCACTCTCTAACAGCAAGTATAGTGTATAGGCGCCTCACTCTCTCACAGCAAAGGTGCGGAAAGAGCCACCTTCTGTGTTGCTCTTACTGAAAAAAAAGATGATTCAGAAAAGTGAATTTCATAAATCGACATGAAAACACAAAAAGCCTGTATAGAAATGAAGCACAAGATTATTCCTATACAACTAGAGGCTGCAAATGCTATTTAGTGTACATATGTCAATTTACCAATTGGCCTATGCTGTAATCCTGCCATGCATGGGGCCCTATAGAGTGACATTTACAGTGTATATAAATACATTGTGAATTGTGACTCAAACATTGGCAAATTGTTGCCATACTGCTGGCTTCGACCTTTCCAACGGCCATAATGCTGACTCTTGTTAGCTTGATGACTTATTATTGGCACATTAACAGAAAGGCCTTGAAATGCCACCCTGCTAACTGATGTCAGTGACGAGGCTGGTCTGTAGGTTTCAGACCCCAGGTCATTATCTCCATAGAAAGACAGTGCCAGCATCCTGGCGTAACTGGATAGGCTGTAATTACTGAATTCCCCCCCCCCTACATATGGATGTGGTTTTAACTTTCTATTGTCCTCCACATGACTGATCTGAGTAAGGAGTTTTTGCATTACATTGGTACTGGAGCTAGGATCATTTTGAACATTCAGCATTTCTCACACTCCATTGAAATGCAGTGGTTAAAGTAAGCACAGCTCCTGTGTGGCCCGTCCACAGAGCTCCACCGCACCATGACTCCACTGGCCATATGCGCCAATGGATGTGGCCACAGAGGCCTCCATGGCTACGGTCTACTAGACCACAGTGTTGAGCATGATTTAAGAGACAAGGTGAATGGGTGATAAGAGGAATGGATATGGGTGCAATGATCACGAAACCTAAAACATATACTTCGGCTGCCTTTGTCAATATGTCTTTCAAAATGCCTGTATATGTCTGTAGTCTTTCTTTCTTTTGTAAGTCTCACATCCCACTTTCTACTCAGATTGGCCAAGAGTAACATATTATTACTCTAGTGGACATTTCTTTAATATTTTTTGCTAAAATATATATTTTTTAAAGAAATAATGAAGAAAGACTTTCATGACCAAATACATGACTGTGGAGTGTGTGTGGTTTAAGCAGCCTCACCTGGCCCCAGTCAGACTGATTAGACTCTAGGGCTGGATGAGGCTGCTGTGGTGGGCAGAGCAGATGGTAAATGCTTGACATATCAGCGCTCCAGTAGAGTGTGTGTGGTTGATGGCTGGTTTATCCTGTGTGCCCTCATTATTCAAATGCACCACAGGTGTTATAGCCTCACTCAGCCTCAGAGTCTAATCAGCCTGAGCCTGAGGCGGGCCAGGTGAGGCTGCTTCAACCAGTCACCAACCACACACACTCCACAATGACACAATGCATCAACATGGCTTTGAGGATGTTTCACATCCATTGTTTAGTGTAAGGGTTACCTTTCAGACTGAATGCCATTTTTCAGGACCCCAGCGTAGTTCTTCCTCTTCACCAGCGGCAGAACATCGACGTACCCGCCTTCTGCTTGGATCGCCCCTGCATGGATGGCTGCTTTGCATATACTGGAGCTCTGTGGGGTACATTTTTATATATTTCATTTTTTTATATTTGTACATTTATTTGTGCAATATGCAGACAAAGGGCTGAAATTATGTTAGCATATAATTTAGTATCTGTACTAATATGTGATTACATAAGTGTTGATTTCCATGTGGCCCACACACACATGCACGCACACACACACACACACACACACATACACACACACACACATACTCCTGCAGGCTTATCATCTGTCTAAACCAGACGACTGTGTCTGGTATAAACACAGATGGAACCGCCCCTGCTGACCTGTGAGCATCTCTGAAACATGAAAACTATTTAGGTTATAAAGAACTGAGGAGCAACGTCTGATCGCTTGCGTAATCCACTCCTGTGTATGTGTGTGTCCAATGTAATTAAATCCCCATTTTTATTTAAACCATTGATTAAAAAAAATATATAGCACTGTGACAAAGAAAAGCTGCACTTGGCCCCAGTGTTGTTTTCAAAGCAGCCCTAACTCTTCCTTTCTATCTGGTCTCATCAAGGCTAAGCTAGTATGTGTGCCCAGGCATTGCAATGGGAGACACACTGCCCTCATCATCACTGTTTTTCTTGCCAAATTGTAGACTGTCCACAGTTGCTTTGCACCAGAAAGACTGTAGTGCCCACAGCAAAACTCTCATCAGGACTTAGAGTCCCTCTAACATAAATAATGTCATGGATCTAGATGTAGGGCGATATGGCCAACATCTTCTATCCCGATATAGGTCATTTAATATCTCTGAAACAATATATCACGAAATAGCATGTTTTCTGGTAATTCAATAAATAAATAGTCTATATAAAATAACCACATGGTAAGGCCTATTTTTGAATATGCCTGTGTGAATTAAATACTTTGTATTTTCTCATCTTATTAAGAACTTTAGTGCAAAATGAACAGTAACAAGTGAAATTATAGAGGAAAATAAATAAATAAATAGAGGTTTAGCCTACAATATGAAAATGTAAAATATCAAAGGGAAACGTAAACCAGTTTCAAGTATAGCAGCAATTAGGGCTGGGTGATATGGACAAAATGAAATATTGATATTTTTGTGACCAAATACCTCGGTATTGATACTGCAACAATATTGTAGGGATGACTATTTGTGCTTTCACTAAATATGTACAAAATGCGATTTTTAATCAATTATCATCAGCAATGTGGACATAATGACTAAGTGGGTAAAGGTATTTGCCTTTACCCACTTAGTATAGAACAGTTAGAACAGTCTGGTAAGTTCAGAAAATTACATCACTTTACTGTAATGAAGCCTTTAAAACCAGGAAGACAACACTTATGCCATATCACAATATTACGATATCCAAAATCAAAGATATCAATATAATATAGATATATTGCCCAGCCCTATCTAGATGCTAGTGCAAGCTTTGGTTCTAAGGCACTTACATCACTGTAGATAGTGTTCCCAATAACAGGTGACCAGTAGGACGGCTGGCCCTTGCAGTTGTTTGGACAGAAGACTCTAAAAGTATAATACAAACATTGCAATTCAAGTTTAAGGATATCTTGTTTTGGCAACCATGGAATATTTTCAACCATCATGTAATATATTGAGAATAAATATCATATTGTTTGCATATACTTTTTAATGTGTGTACACCCTATATTGTATGCAATAGTGTAAATGTTCAACCATATTTTCTACTGAAATATGACAATCAATTTGTACTATTATTATTATTATTATTATTATTGTTATTATTATTATTGTTGTTGTTGTTGTTGTTGTTGTTGTTGTTAGTAGTAGTAGTAGTATTAGTATTTAGTTCACCTCAGGTCGTGTGATGGACAGAGGAGACACAGAGACCTGAGGTCCACAATTCACGAATTCTAACTTTTGGAAATTGCACTACGTAACCTATAGCATCATTGCGGCACCATGCACCTACCTCAGTTTTGTATTGTGGGCCTCATTGACACTGTACCCATAGTTATATTATATTAACATTTTATTATCGTAAATATGTAAATATGCTCATTGCACCGTACCATATTTAAATATCCTCTTGGCACCTTACTACATTTATCATTCCATATACAGTAAACCTTTTTTGCACCTTATGATGTTTCCTAATCTTACCTCGTGTAATTTCTGTCATTTTGTCATAACCATATAGCTCACATCACTGGAGTTAGCGGGCTTATTTTATTCTATTTAGTTTAAATACCACACCTTAAGTATTTTTATTTATTGTTTAGTTAGTTCTGTATTTTTGCACTTTGCACTTTGTTAATTTTGTAATTTAGTAATTTTGTAAATTTGTAATTTTGTAATTTTGTAATTTTGTAATTTTGTAATTTTGTACAATTGTCCTACATTTCTGTCTTGTACTGCAACTGATGCAAAATAATTTCCCTCGGGATGAATAAAGTTAATCTAATCTAATCTAATCTAGTTCTTATTAGAACTAGATTTCATGATAGAAGGGAGAAGTTACCTTGGACAGTTGGAGGAGGACTTTTTGAAGGGACAGATTTCAGCCACTGTTGTATAACAGTCGATAGACATTTCTAAGAAGAAAAGCCAAGAAGTACAGATATGTGATGCAATGTAACAGTCATAATAATACAGTTAGAGTCATGTTAGATGCTGCTCTGGTATTCTTCAGGACAAATAGCTTACCTTCCACTTTGGCCACCGAAAACGCATTGCTAGGTTTATATTTGCTGTAAAAGAAAAACCACATTGGTAAAAATTTTAAACATACTGACTTATAGAATAGTTGAACAAACACTTATTACTACTCATTCATTATTGCATTTGAAGTCACAGTCATCCAGTCATAGATTTAAAAGTAAATGTAAGCACCATTGTAGTACTCTATTGGTACTTAATGTTTACCTGAGGGATTCAATGCCATTTTTAGTGGCCTTGACAAAGAACGGAAACTTGTCCATTCTGGTAACATCCACCAAACCCCCATTGTTATCAACGGCACCGAAATGGATGGCGGCGCGGCAAATACTTGATAGCTGCGATAGATACAGTGAACACTGGCGTTAGGGACATTTCCTATCAATGTTTGTGCAGTGTAGAAATGTTAGATTCAAAATGGCAGACTTACCACATCATAAAAGAGAGTACCCCAAACATTTCCTTTCTTATTCAAACAGTTTGCGGGACATTTATATCTGCAGATTCAGAGCAAAATTAGTTGGAGACATGACATTGGATTGAGTTAGGAAGGATTACCATAATAATTATGAAGCAATACAACAACATACCAAAAGAATACAACATCTATTAAAAAGGAAGTAACAGTTACTGACCTGTTGCAAGTTGCTCCTCTGCACTTATCACGTAATCTGGTCTCACACTTAATGTTCTGAGCTGAAGAGCAAACAAAACAAACAATGAAATATGAAAGAAATGGAAGGAAAACAGAACAGAGGTTTAGAAATTAATTAATTTCATTAGAAAATGAAATATACGCAGAATGATAAGCTATAGATAGATTGCTACCTAGGTGGGTGTTACTCTGTGTCTTGGTCGGGGGACTCTTAGGACGGGACGGACTGGCTGTGGGTTTCTTTGGGGCAGCAGGCTTGGGTTTAGGAGCTGGCTTGGTGGTGGGACGAGGGAGCAATGGAACCTGGGGCTTCTCCACCTCATTCATATCCTCAGACTCGGAGCGAGAGTGTGTGTCTGAAAAAGGGGGAAATATATTTCTTTAGGCGTCAGTATTCAAGAAGATCCCTGACATCATAAATTGTCTTTACAGATTTTGGTAAACAGAGTTTGGCTCACCTTGGTGGCACAGGTTGTTCTTGCAGCCTCCTCCATAGCTGGGGGGACACTGGGAGCAAGGACGCCCATGCTGGTATGGCGCCTCTCCAATCCAGTTGCCTCTGGAGAAGGACACAGTGTGGGACAGCTTGACAGCATGGAAACTAATCCTCACTGTCTACACCCCTGCCCACATAATTATTCCAGTACTTTTTTTGCACATGATCTACACTTAATACTCATTAGTCCCAAAGCCTCATAAAAACACTCCCTGTTGCCTCTGCAGTGGCTGGTTAGCTTATATGTTTAGCTGATATATTTTTTACAGGAGGTTTAATGACCTCAATGTGCCCACACACTTTTCAGGCAAATACAAGGCAAATGGTAAGACTGGCCATGCTACCACCCAGGAGTGCTACATCCACTACATTCACGACATGCTGTGACACAACATATGTGAATATATGAATAGTGATCTTACTTGGGGGAGTAGTTGCAAACGAGGTAAACAGAATTCTCCCATACTTCTCCCCACACGCTCATCCTTGGACACGTGTGCACAGCACAGCCCACTCGGGTAGTGGTCGCCCAGACCAGCTAATAAAGGGAAGAGCGCAAAGTTCCTATTAGCAGAAATCCTTCAGCCCTCCAAGGATTTCCCAGAAGAACTATGTGACATATTATATTAATGGCCCCCTAGGGCCAGAGACGTGTTTGTTCACTTACTTCATCCTAGTTAGAGAATCACATCATACAGGAATAGTTTGTTTTTCTTGTTTTTAATTTTCCTTACTGAGTTTATTTTGCGTAAGATTGGAAATGGGCCAATATTTACACCTGCCTGAATAGTTCTCTCTTTATATAGAGATATGTGGTACATGGCACAGAAACCAAATTAAATAGAGTTGATAATGTCTATAAATACACAACTTTACTAGGGACAGTAAATGCTGCATTGCAGACAATGATGTCTGTAATGACATCTACAACTGTAAAAGAAAGTTCAGAGTGATACACTATGAGAGCAGCTGGACCACTGTATATAACCCATTCCCCCGGAAATGAAGGACAGGCGGAGAATGAGGATCCTGCAATGCGGCAAGGAACTCTGCCTGTCTCTCTGGTGGAAAATAGGTCAAGCAGTGAAGAGACTGGTATGTCTGGGAATGGCTCCCAGATGCCAGTGATTGGGCTTTTTTCTAAGGTGCAGGCTGGAGCAGGAGCCAAGTGTATTTTGAAAAATACAAATACAACGTTAAGGCTGAGGAATTAAGAGGTCTGTCGGTCAATTCCCTTGTAGGAATGGTTTCACTCCCTTAAACAATCCTCTGCACTCCGCCTTCTACTGTACAATAACCTGATGCAGAGTCAGCAGAGTTAATGGCGTCATACTGCTACATATTACCTGTGTATAATGGGTGCACATGGGCCCTGAGCAGCGATCTGGACACCAGGGGTTGCATTCCTGGGGCAGGGGGTAGGTGTAGTCTTTCACCTCGTCATACCAGGCCTGGACATGGTAGGCTGGCGAGCGGGGCCTGCCACAAAAAGGCATGTTTATGTGAATGCATACACACATGTGTATGAGCACACACACACACACACACACACACACAGTCAAATGTCATTGCATGGAGCCAGCAGGGGCCAAAGGGAATACTCTGGCAGAGATGCCAGGGGTTTTGGCTGCACTTTCACTGCACCAGCCTAGCTAGCTCTCCAGCCTTCCCCTTCCCTCAAGACTCAAATAATCAGTCTGGATTTGACCTGACATACACAACTACAACTTGTTCCTGTCCATAGCGCGGGAGATCAGACCCGGCTGAAAAAACACAAGGAAAAACTAAACATAGCTACACAGCCAGACAAATCAAAGCCAGTCCCTGTTGTAAACATCTCTTTTTACGGTATTGAAAAGTGCCAAGTGCGTAAATGGCCAGTGGACGAGCAGGGGAGGGAAAATGCTTTGTAGTACATTTTGCTGCTGTAAAAAAGGGGGGAGAGAGAGAGAGAGAGAGAGAGAGAGAGAGAGAGAGAAGGGTATGAGCAGAGAAAGCACATTTCTCTCTGCTGGATATCTGCTGAGCTAACGCACACAGTCCTCACATGAAAGAGCAATTTACAGCACCTACCCCATGCTGCACCCGCCCTCCAGAAAGCCACAACCCTAAACACCCACACTAACATGGAACTAAGTCAGTCGCACACACACTGTACTGGTGTAGCAAGCAGCGGCTCATTCACACATACCACAGGCTTTATGACTCAGCATGGAACAGCATATTGCTGTTCCAAAACCATGTTGAGTTGACCATGTGTGTGTGTGTGTGTGTGCTGGAGACACATACCTGCCCCAGTGAACCGCTAGATTCTGCCCAATAGACATGAGCAGGTTCGGGGGTCCATGCTCCCATTGGCACTCCTCAGCCCAATGAGTGGCTGAGCGTTCCAACTCATCGTCCCAGACCTGGGGAAGAGGACATAGAAGTGGATAGAAGTTTGTTTGTCTGCATGATAAGGCATGATAAGACAGCCGATAAATCTGCTGCAAATGTATTACGAAGCAGGACTAAAAAGAAGGATAGGACATTAGGATGAGAAGGATTATCAACGAGAGAGGCTTCCTTTTAGTTGGGCCCACTCACATTCCCCAGTACATTTCCACCGTGGTGGTCTCCACAAATACAAACAAAGTGAGAAACAAAACAGCACTATGTGCCGTCGTTGATTTAGTTTTCACTTGGAAAAACCTCCAATCCTTTCCTATTCCAGCCGACCTCCAGACATACAGACCATTTACCCCCTTTCCTACTAAACCACTGAACCATGCCATGTTATACTCCATACTTTACTGGACTACGTTGATGCTATAATTTTCCTTGAATGCCTTTGCTGGTATCCTGTGTTCATACCCTTATTAACCCGCCCCCGCCCCCCCGCTTTCCAATGTAAAAGGTTAGTGAGTTGAGTCAACGTTAATTTCCGTCCTAAAAAAAGCGATGCCTGGAATGCCATCTAAGACCATCTTTTCCAGCAGAGAAGAAGGCTTCTTTTATTCACCCAACGCTCTTTGTTTAGGTTACACATCAATCACTGCTCTACAAGCACGCAATATCAAAACAAAAGCTCTCTATAGCAGAGAAAAAAAAAAAAGTACAGCAAAACAACATGCATCTGTGCATAGGCAGACCCATAGTCATCTCTCAAACTTAAACATTGTCAATCAGAACTTAAACATTGTCAATCAGGTAACTGAAGGCAAATGGAATGACGCCTTTATTGTGAAATGATTGGATCTCACCATATACTCCATGTTGGAGGCAGTGGGGTAGACTCCACCCCTCAGTTTGTTGTGCAGCTGGAGTATCTCCTGGCGGTCCGACCAGCGGACGGCGCGGCGGGTCCTGCCGCTGGTGCTATTCTGGTCCACCGCCTCCTGGTAGCGGCTCAGGAGCTGCCGGAGCTCCTTGGACTCGGGCAGAAAGAGGCTGGAGCTCGGCCTGGAACACAGCACCAAGCCAAGGAGGAAGACCAAAGTCTGGGGGCACATCATGGTGGTCATCTGACCGTCCAGTTTGGTTGTCTTATGTCGGTGTCTGAGGAGGTGGTACAGAGCGTCGGTGGAGGTGTGTGGATGACGGCTTTTGTTTTTCCTCCAGATACAATACCTGCTGGGAGGAAAAAATACTCCATAAGTCGCTCTCCACTGCTGCCAGCATGGCATGGCGGGACACAATCTCTAGCCTAATACCACACCTCGACAAACAAAGACAGTCCAACACTGTTAGCCTTCATTTGATAGATGTCTATTTAATTAAGCAAAGGATCTTCTCTTCCCAGGTATTTAACTATACCTGGTGTTCATCAGGAACAGATATGACCATTATTCACACAAACAAAAGAGCTTCACCACCATAATCAACATGAACACGAAACCTATCACAGGACTGAAGCAAATAATTAACAATGCTATGTTTCTAGAGATGACTTAAGGCAAGAGTAGTTTCATTCCTTTCTAAAGTCTTCATAATTAATGGA